>JAQQSJ010000043.1:0-48215 GCA_028644305.1 Xerus rutilus
AAAAAATAAAATACTTGGGAATCAATCTAACAAGAGTGGTGAAAGACCTCTACAATGAAAATTACAAGACACTAAAGAAAGAAATTGAAGATCTTAGAAGATGGAAAGACCTCCCATGTTCCTGGATAGGCAGAATCAATATTATTAAAATGGCCATACTACCCAAAGCGCTATACAGATTCAATGCAATCCCAATTAAAATCCCAGAATCCTTTCTTATAGAAATAGAAAAGGCAATCATGAAATTCATTTGGAAAAATAAGAGACCCAGAATAGCCAAAGCTATGCTGAGCAAGAAGAGTGAAGCAGGAGGCATCATAATACCAGACCTTAAACTTTACTACAAAGCAATAGTAACAAAAACGGCATGGTACTGGCACCAAAATGTAGACCAATGGTACAGAATAGAAGACACAGAGAGTAATGCACATAAATACAGCTATCTCATACTAGACAAAGGTGCCAAAAACATACATTGGAGAAAAGATAGCCTTTTCAACAAATGGTGCTGGGAAAAATGGAAATCAATTTGCAGTAAAATGAAACTTAACCCCTATCTCTCACCATGCACAAAACTCGACTCAAAGTGGGTTTAAGACCTAGGAATTAGACCAGAGACCCTGTGTCTAATTGAGGAGAAAGTAGGCCCAAATCTTCATCACGTTGGATTAGGCCCCGAATTCCTTAACAAGACTCCTGTAGCACAAGAAATAAAAGCAAGAATCAATAAATGGTATGGACTTAAACTAAAAAGCTGCTTCTTAGCAAAAGAAACTATCATTGAGGTGAACAGAGAGCCTACATTCTGGGAGCAAATTTTTGCCACACGCACATCAGATAGAGCACTGATCTTCAGGATATATAAAGAACTCAAAAAACTTAACACCAAAACAACAAACAACCCAATCAATAAATGGGCTAAGTAGATGAATAGAAACCTCTCAGAAGAAGATATACAATCAATAAATATATATATGAAGAAATGTTCATCATCTCTAGCCATTAGAGAAATGCTAATCAAAACTACTCTCAGATTTCATCTCACACCAGTCAGAATGGCAGCTATCCAAAATACCAGCAACAATAAGTTCTGGTGAGGATGTGGTGAAAAAGGTACACTCAAACATTGCTGTTAGGACTGCAGTTTGGTGCAATCAATCTGGAAAGCAGTATGGAGATTTCTTAAAAAACTTGGAATGGAACCACCATTTGATCCAGCTATCCCACTCCTTGGCCTATACCCTAAAGATTTAAAAACAGCACACTAGAGTAAAGCAGTCACTTCAATGTTTATGGCAGCACAATTCAAAATTGCAAAACTATGGAAGCAACCCAGATGCCCTTGAATAGATGAATGGATAAACAAACTGTGGTACATATACACAATGGAATATTATTCAGCAATAAGAGAGAATAAAATTATGGCATTTGCAGGCAAATGGATGGAATTGGAGAACATTATGCTAAGTGAATTAAGCCAATCCCAAAAAACCAAATGCCGAATGTTCTCTCTGATTAATGGATGATAATACATAACGGGGGTGGGAATGGGGAACATAGGAGAAATGGAGGAACTCTGGATGTGGCAGGGGGGAGGTGGGAGGAGGGAAAGGGGAATGGGTATAGTAATGAAGGTTTATTGAGATCGTCATCACTACCCTTGGTGCATGTATGAAGACACAAATGGTGTGACTCTATCTGGTTTGCAGCCAGAGAAATGGAAAAATTGAGCTCTGTATATGTAGTATGACTTGAAACACATTTAAATAAAATAATTAAATTTTTAAAAAAAGTACAAAAAAAAAAAAAGAATGGTGGTTTCCAGGGGCTTAGGAGAGGGAGAAGAGGTAAATTATTTTTCATTGGGTATAGAGTTTCAGTTTTGTATGATGATAAATTTCTAGAGATCTTTTACATGATATGGTAATATAGTTATCACTATTGCTCTGTACACTTAAAAATGATTAAGACTGTAAATTTTAAAGGTTTAACCACAATAAATATCAATAAGAAGAGACACTATAATACATAAATGGGCAAAAGTTTTGAAAGACCCTCTAAAGAAGAAGATATACAAATGAAAAATAAGCATATGAAAAAAAGCTTAACACCATTAGAGATCAGGGAAATGTAATTAAAAATGAAATGAGATGAGCCTACATTATTTTGAGAATGGCTAAAATTAAAAAGACTGACCATACCAAATGTGGGCAAGACTGTAGAGATAAAACTCTTATACAGTACTAGTAGGCAAGAAAAAAGGGTAAGGCTTTTTGGCAGTTTCCTACAATGTTTATTTTATCATGGCACTGCACTCCTAAGTATTTACCATATGTCAGTGGAAAGACTTGCATACAAATGATCATAGCAGCTTTGTTTACAGGCACCATGGATTGAAAACAAGGAAAATTCCCCTCAACAACTGAATGGACAAAACCAATTACTGTAGAGTTGAAAGTCCATATCCCCAGGTTCCACACCTGTGAATTCAAGCAACTGTGAATAAAAAAAAAATTGACAAACAATTATGTCCACAATGATCATGTGTAAAAAAAAAACAAAAACAAAAACATGGAAGCAGCTCTGTGTGTGTCTGTGTGTGTGGGTGTGGGTGTGCACGTGCGTGCGTGCTTAGTACTGGGGATTGAGCCCAGTGGTGCTATACCACTTAGCCACATCCCCAAGCCTTTTTATTTTTTCTTTTGAGACAGGGGCTTGCTAAGTTGCTTAAGGTCTCACTAAATTACTGAGGCTGGCCTTGAACTTGCGATTGTCCTGCCTCAACCTCCTAAGTTGCTGGGATGATTATAGGTGTGTGACACTGTGTCTGGTTATAGCTATATATTAATATCAGATAAAAAAGAATTTAGAAAGAGAGCAGTGATAGAGTTAAAGGGGTTTACTTCATAATGGTAAAAAGATTAAACTCACCAAAGAAGAGATGGCAGTTCTATATGTGTATATGTGCATATTTTCCCCAGTACTGAGGATCAAATGCAGAACATTATGCATGCTAGGCAAGTGCTCTACCACTGAGCTACATCCCAGCCCTTTGCATGCTTTTAATATGATGATGTCAATGTGTATAGAGCAAACCAATCATTATCAAATGAGAAACAAATTCATCATCATAGGGAATGTTTCAATATGTCTTTTTCACTCAGTGATAAAGCAAGAACAATTAACCAAAAAATTGACCAAACAGACATACCTATAGTACTGCTTTGAGTATTGCACATTAAACATGCTTTCCAAAGTCATGAAGAACGTTTATAAAATCAATAATATAAAGAATAAAAGTTTTAAAAATTTAAGAGCACTGAAATCATGTAGAATATATATTCTAGTACAATATATTTATACTAGAAATTAATAACAAGATAAATTTAGAAAAGCCCCATTTGTTTAGAATTTAATCAATATGCTTCTCACAAGGGAACCTAGAAAATAATTTTACCTGAATACTAGTTGAAAATGCTACAAATTAAAAATCTTAAGATTTTGGTTAGATAATTACCTCACAGAAATTTTATTGCCTTGAGTGTGTGTGTGTGTGTGTGTGTGTGTGTGTGTATGCATATATACATATATAAAGGGAAATTGGGGGCACTAAAAATTTTTTAGCCATCCATCAATCTCAGGAGTTAGAAAACAATAGAAAAGTGAATTCACAGAAACTAAAAGGGTAGAAATTAAACAGAGGAGAACTTAATGATATAGAAAACAAATATTTAATAGAAAAGATTAGCAAGGCAAAAGGTAGTTTATTAGTTTTTTTGAAAACTAATAGAATCAATTAACTTTTGATGGGATTTATCAAGAGGAACAAATAACCAATATTGGGAATGAAAAACTGCCAATCATGCCAACATTAAAAAGATTATAAGAGGATAAAATAACAACCTGTGTTGAGAAAATTGAAAATTTAGCTGAAATGTTCAGATTTCCAGAAAAATAGCATTTTTTTTCTAGAAATAGCAAAACTAAAGCACACAAAATAGAAAATTCAAATAATTCTATAAAGAAATGAAATCCTTAAAGCTCTTCCTAAAAAGAAGATTCTAAATCTGTTTGACTTAATTGAAGGGTTCTACCAAACAATCGAGGAAAAAAAAATGTCAACATATGATGGGCTCTTTCATGGTCTAGAAGGAGGAGGCACACTATGCTAGTCAGTTTTCTGTAACTACAACAGAATACCTTAGAAAATTAACTTATAAAGAGAAAATGTTTATTTTGACTCAAAGTTTTAGAGGTTCCAGTCTATGATCAATTGGCTCCTTTGCTTTCAGGCCTGTGGCAAGAGACCACATGGTGAAGCAAAGCCACTCATCATGAACCAGAAAACCAAAGAGAAAGAGTGAAAGAGACTGAGGTCCCACAATCCTCTTCATGCTCATGCTTTAATGACCTAAGAACCTTCCAAAAGAATCTACCTCCTAAAGGTTCTACTCCCTCCCAATAGTGCCACCTTGGAGACCAAGCCTGTAACACATGGACTTTTGGAGATCATTGAAGATGCAATCTACAGCATAAACTTTTCAATTAATTTCAGGAAACTAACATAACCTTGTACTAATATCTAATATGGACAGAACACACACACAAAGGAAAACTTAGACTGTTTTCACTTATGAATATAATTGCAAAACTTCTAATAAAATATCAACAAACTACATCCAAAATATATATACAAAAATAAAAATGTAATTTAACATTGAGTTAATAAATGTGAATATTCATATTGAAAGAGAGTCAGTTTCCATTACTATAATGAAATGCCTGAGATAATCCACTTAAAAAGAAGGAATATTTATTTTGGCTTATGGTTTTAGAGGTTTCGATCCATGGTTGGTTGGCTCCTTGCTTTTAAGTCAATGGTAAGGCAACACACCATGGTAGGAACACAGGGTGGAGCAAGCTGCTTACCTCATGATGTCCTAGAAGCAAAAAGAGAGGAAGAGGAAGACACTGGGTTTCCAATATCCCTTTGAAGAGCATACCTCTAACGGCTGGAAGATCTCCCTGTACGTTCCACCTCTTAAAGGTTCCACCACCTAAAGTCTCCTAATAATTCCATGGGCTGGAGACTAAGCCTTTAACACAGGGCCCACTGGGGGACACTTATCCAAACCTCTGTACAGATGATATGAGATAAATCAGATAATCAATTGTCCCTAATTAAGAAAAATATTTTTGAAAACTAGGATTAGAGAAAAACATTTTAAAGATAAAGAGTATTTAAAACATAGCAAAAACTAATGAAATGTTGAAAGCTTTCTCTTTTAGACCAGTGTGTTTATTGTGTTTTTTATTTTCTATAGCTTATGATGTATTGAAATCTCTAAAATCTTCCTGGCTATGGAGAAACTGTTCTCACTGAGCTGGCAAGTTGCTAAAATTTGTAGACAATAGACAACTGTCTGAACATGGAGGTGTGCACCAGTAATTCTTAGCTACTTCAGATGTTGAGGAAAGAAGATCATTTGAGTCTGAGAGTTTGAGGCCGGCTTGGGCAACAAACTGAGATCTTGTTTCCAAAAAAAGGACAACTTATTTGGGAATATGCTTTTATATGCAAATCAACCATCCTTGTGTTAGTTAGTCTTTCATCACTATAACAAAATACCTGATATGGTCAAATTAAATAAGGAAAAAGTTTATTTTGGCTCATGGTTTCAGAGATTTCCATCCATGTTCTCTTGGCCCTAGTGCTTTGGCCTGTGGTAGCACAGTACATCAGAGTAGCTGTGAATGGCAGAGGAAGTCTGTTCATCTTGTGGAAGCCAGGAGAGAGAGAGGAGAAAGGGCTAGGGTCCCACTATACCCTTCAAAGGCACTCTCCCAAAGACTTAACTTCCTCCCCTAAGGCCCTAACTTCCTAAAGCTTCCACCACTCCCAATATTGCCACAGGCTGGACCAAACCTTCAACACATGGGCTTTTGGGAGATCTTCAAGATCCAAACTATAGCAACTCCTTTTTATCTAACTCTTTCATATCACAAGCATATTTCTCTGGCTTCAATATTCTCAGAGCCAGGTACCAGGCAAGTAGGTAACTCCCTATAGCTCAAAGTCTGCCATTTACTATTCAAAGTAGCCAATCTTCTTGAGGGGTGGTGCTGGGGATTCAACACAGAGCTTCATGCATATTAAGCACATGCTCTGCTACAGAGCTATACCCCTAGTGTAGCCAGTCTTCCACAGTTTCTCCATCCCCTGCCTTGCCTTTCCTGAGGAAATCCCAATAAAGACTCTGGCCTAGGCTTTTGCCTTACTCCTACTTCTGTCCCTGACCAAATCTGGTGCTCCTCACCGGTTCTAGGTGACATGATATGTTCCCTTCTCCTGGTGAATCTATTCTTTCAATGGCATTAACCTCTTTGTGTTGTTACCGCTTAAATTAAAATTCCATGGGTACAAATGAGACAAAAATACAAAGATGCCTACTATTACATTTTCATTAATAATTTTAGCTGGGTTCCAGAAAAATCAGTTAGATAAAAAAAAGAAAAAGAAAAAGAAATAAGATGTATAATACTCTGTCACTATTCATGAGGAATTGGTTCCGGAATTCCCTGATGCCAAAATCTATAGATGTGTCTGTCCCGTATATAAAATGCCATAGTATTTTCATATAACTTACACAATCCTTACCTGTATTTTAATTCTTCTTCTTTTTTTCTTCCATTACTTTAAATCATCTTTAGATTACTTATAATACCTGATATAATCTAAATTCTATGTAGATGGTGGTGTTGTTGAGGGGAAAAATGTAGAAAGTTTGTACATGTTCAGTATAGATGAAAATTTTTCTTTTGAGTATTTTTGATCAGTGGATGGTTGAATCCATGGAAGTTGAATTCAATAGATATTGAATGTCTGTGTAAGGGTTGGAAAGAAAGAAATGAAGCATTCACCAGATGATGGTGATGATGATGATGATGTTGATGATGATTATAGAGAATTGACGTAGTGAGATGATAAATGCTAGTCTTTAAGCTATAGGGAGCTACCTAGTAGCTTGGCACTTGGCCCTGGGAATATTGAGGTTAGGGGAACTATGCTTGGTATATGAGAGTGAGATAAAGGGAGTTACTAGTCCTTGGATCTTGAATGTCCTCTAAATGTTCAAGGGGTATAGTTCAGTGACAGAACACTCATCTAGCATACATGAGGCCCTGGGTTTGATCCCCAGAGCAGGGAAAAAAGATAGAATTATGACAGAAAATCCAAAAGAACTTATTTATGAATGTGTTATTATAAAACCAATTTCAATAGTGGATACAAAATTAATATAAAAATCAATTGCATTTCTACATATCCACAACCAATATTTAGAAAATGAAGTAATATACTCTTCAAAATAGCATAAGTCATATGCTTAGGTTTAAATCTAAAAAAGTATTGAGAATCTGTGTGAAGAAAACTGTAAAACTTGAAAGAACCTAAAGGCAACTTAAATGTTTATGGATTTGATGACCCAATAGTTTTAAAATGTTAATTCTCTCCAAATTACCATAAAATTTCACCTGTAATCCTAGTGAAAAGTAGCAACACCATTTTTCTGTGCGTGTAAATATAAAACTTGACAAGCGGATGCTAAATTTATATGGAAATGCACAGGGCTGGAAATAGCCAAGATTCTTTTAATCAAGAAGACCAATGTGGGAAGACTTGCTCTACTTGATGCTAAGACTTTAAAGTATTAATGATTATAAAACATTGTTTTGGTTCAAAGACAGACAAGTGAACATAATAGAGTTGAAGCATCCATACATATGCTTATAAATTGATTATTGGTTGCAAAGGGAGACAATGCAGAGTATTAGGAAATGGACTATGTTTTAAATAAAAGGTACAAAGACTAATGAACCATAAATGAAAGATGATGCAGAGGAGGTGAAGAGAAGAAAGAGAAGGAGAAGGATGGAGAAAAAGAAAGAAACTGGATCCATAATGTACATCACGACAAAAGTTAATTTTAGGTGGAAAGTAGAACTCAATGTCAAATGCAAAACAATAAGTTTTTTAAAGAGAATCTAGGAGAATATATTTAGCAGAAGATATTTTAAAATAAGGCAGATGGAAAAAAAGATAGTTAAAATTTACTACATGTGTCAGAAGACACATTAAGTCACAGTAAGACAAGGAAAAGGAAAATCACAGAGAGGGAGAAAACACTTGAAACACATCTAATAGGGAAAGGGCCATATGCAAAATATAAAAAGACCTTCCACAATTCAATAGGGGAAAATAAGAAAGACACTCTAATGGAAAATGGAAAAAAATTGGACAAAGCACAAGACAGAATATCTGAATGACCAATAAATACATATAAAGGCATTTGGACTCATTAGTAATTAATATTTTGCAAAAAAAAGCTGTGAGGTGTTATTACAGACTGATTAGACTGGGTAAAGTTAAAATTCTAACCATAAAAAGCTGACCAAAATGTAAAGCAATGGAAACTTTCACTTACTGCTGGTAGGGTGGGAGGTGGTGAATTGATGCTCCCATTTTAGAAAGCTATCATTATCCTTAAAGTTGTAGATTTGTATATTCTATTACTGAAAAATACCTCTTCTAAGATAATATCCTACAGAAATGTGTGATTATATTTGTCAGGAAAACATGTACAAGAATGTTTATGGCAGTATTAATTGCAATTGCTTCAAATTAGAAACAAACTAAATTCTCATTAATAATGAAAGGGATAAATAAATTATGGTATACTTATAAAATGAAATACTATATGGCAAGAAAAAAGTGAAGAAACAACCACCACCACATGGGCATAGATGAATTTTATGTATATAATATGAATGAAAGAAGCTAGATGCAAAAAACACACACTTAGAAATATTCTCTTTAGATAAGGTCAAAATAGTATGAATGACTATTCAAAAATAGTCAAAACTAAATTACATAGGTTGAGGATTCATACTTGGATGTAAAACTATAAAGTAAAACAGCGAAATGATTACAGTTGTCCTCCCTTATCCATGGGGGAAGAAAATAGGTTCTAAGACCCACAGTGAACACCTGGAGCTGTGAATAGTACCGAACTCTGTATGTACTATGTTTTATCCCATGTATATGTACCCATAATTGATTTATAAATTAAGTGTAGTAAGAGATTAACAACAACAATATTATAATGGAAGAATTGTAACAATGTATTATAATAAAACTTATGCAAATGTGGTCTCTGTCAGAATATCCTGTTCTACAGTACCCACCTTCCTATGGTGATGTGGGCTGACACCATGCCCAGATGAAGAGGTGAGGCAAGGTGAATGTGAGATGCAGCAGGCAGGTATTATGATGGAACAACTGGGATACTGTGTGAGGTTTTCTCAAACACTAACTCTGTGGTACCACGACAATCCCCCTGATAACTGAGCTGGCTACCAAGAGACTCCTAGGTGGTTAGTGAATGCAGCACATATATGCTCGACAAAGGGATGATTCACATCTCAGGTGGGATGATGTGGGATTTCACCATGCTACTCAGAAAGGTGCACAATTAAAAACTTGTGAATTGTTTATTTCTGATATTTTCCACTTAATATTTTTGAATCACAATTGACTGCAGGTAATTGAAATGATGGAAAGTGAAATCTGGTATAAGATAGAAGTCTACTGCCCTATCAAATTCAGAAGGGTTGTTAAGGCAGAGATAAGTGATTGGGTCAGGGCATTTCCTAGGGTTTTTGCCCAGGGTCCAGAAGGTGGTAAGCTGCAAATATATTCCAGTCCACACCTACATTGATGATTACAGTAGTGTGACACCTTCAACGGGTATTGAATGGGATTCTATTTTATTATATTGCAGGTATGAAGTAAAATCCTGGGGGAATGATATTCAGGACAGGTAGAGGAGTGGAATTTGGAGTATGCAGGATCCCATCTAGAAGGACTGACGGTATCTAAAGAGGCTCTGTCTAGTTCAAGAATTCCATTTGATACAAAATAGGGAGTTATGGGGTTGGTGCCAAATAAAATGTGGTGCATTTCACAGTTTCTCATCAGACTCATCTTGCATAGGAGGTAATCATTCAACCTACATATTTTAGGATACTTTTGATTTCAGATGTTTAAATATTGTGTATGTACTTGAATAGATACGTATCACTTATTGAATTTTATATTTAATCTATACATGTTTTGTTTCTCTTCATATAGTTTGTAGTCAAAATGATTTATTAAATATATATATATAAAGGGTTTTGTTTGCATCCTTTGAATAATTTCCAAATAAATAAATAAATTCACATTTGAGGAAAAAAATCTTTGATAGATCAGGGTATTCTGATTGTTAGTTCAGAAACTTGGGTCAACAGTCACCTCATCCATGAGAATCATGATCTGGTTTCTCCATGCAGAATAATTTCCCCAGCTGGAGTGGTGAAGCTGGAGCACAGTAGGCACAGCACGAGGTCTTCCTAGCCACAAGAAATCATGGAGATGATTTCTGAAATTGGGATGCAGGATTCAAGCTGCACCTGTACTGTCCATAACCTAAAACTAAATCAAAGCTATATGACAACGTAGATGGTAAATGAGTACTTACAGTAGCTTTTAGGTTATATGTTTTGTAAAAGACATCTTATCAGTGTTGCTAAAACACCTGGTCTTTTCTTTTTTCCTTACTGATTTTCTCCTTAATTCTCTTGATGCCTATATTTTTCTGTGAACTTCAGAACATATAGTAAGAAACAGTTTGGTTTTACTTAGGGCAGGTAGGGGTGTGGCAGTGAAAAAATAGTATTCACCTTAATGTGGCTACTGTTGTAGTTCAACTCAGAAGTGATGATGGAAATAATGAGGACAATAATAATGGCTTTAAACATGATTTGGCAGCAATTTTATTTGTTTTGCCATAAAATGGCTGGCCCATGGCTGTAGATGAAGATTTAGGAACAAACTTTGAAAGCGTGCTCAGGAGGCATGCATGGTAATCCCATTATCTGATAACAGGATTTGTGCACATACCTCCCACGTGCAGCACAAGTAGCCCACCCTTTTAGTATTGCTGGGAAATGCAATTTGTGTGCAGATGAAAAGTTTACAGAACATGGGCCCATGCCATGATGCTCAACAAAGCCAGCGCACTGTGTGGCAAGGTTTCTGAACCCGACACCTGTTGCTCCTGTGGTCTCCCTCCTTATTGATTTCCATCCCTTGGCCAAGCTGGCTTGGTAGTTGTCTGCATCAACCCAGAAACTTTGAAAAATGAGCTAATCAAATTGGCGCAGCAGAGGTCCACCCTGAGTTTCTAGGAGGTTTTAGAGACATGACACACACAGAAAGTCTGAGGAGATGACTGGGTCAAGCAGGGGATGGTGGAATGTAAGGGGTAAGAAGGCAAAATGACCCTAAGATTTATTATTTATTTTACAGAAACATCCACAAAGATAGGTAAAGCCTAAACCAGAGGCACATGTTTGAGGGATTATGGCTTAGGTACTGCTTTTAAAAAATAAGGTCTTTCTATGCATATTTTAAGGCTTTGGTTCTCATGATCTGCCTACCTTCCTTTTTGATAGAGCTCACAATAACTGGCATAAATCTTCACATAAATATACCAAGAACAACAGATGCTAGTGACAGAAGCTTCTGTGAAAATATGGAAAGAAAACACTATTCTATTGCTTGCGAGGGCAGACGTGCAGATTCACACTCTTATATTCCAGAAAAAAAGATTAATTCACACATTGATATGTGAATTTTGTTCTTCCCAACCAGGCAATGAGGAAAGGAAAGTTATTTTAATTGAATGTATTTATGTCAACCTTTGCTCATCATAAAATGTGATGGTGGTTTAAATAAGGTATTATTATTTAATATATAATATGTTTAGCAATCATTACAGGGCAAATAGATTTAGTTAGGAGAAAACATTAAATCCTAAGTATAGTGTGAAACTTGGGTATAGGGTCTCCGTGGGTGCCTGGTGGGAAAATATGCTATGCTAGATCTTTTTCTTTCCATATACATTTTGGAATTGAATTGTCTATTTCTACATAAAAACCTGCTGGAAACTTGCTCAGGAATGACCTGAATATGTAGATCTATTTGGCATGAAATTGGTATCTGAATAGTATTGAGTATGCTACTAGTTGACCTCAACATATTTATTTAGTTCTTTAATATTTCTTAACAATGTTTTATACTTTCCAGTGTACAGCTTTTGCTCTATTTGTTGGACTTACCCTTAAATGTTTTATGTTTTAAACGGTATTATAAATAATTCCACTTTTATATTTCAATTTCCAATTCTTCACTGCTAATATATAGAATCACAACTTACCTTTTTAATAGTGATCTTACATCCTGTAACCTTGCAAAAATCATGATTTCTACATGTTTTGAAACCTAAATGTTTTGAAAGGTTATATTTTATTTACTGTTTAGTTGTTCCCTACACTACCTCCTCTTTAGATTTTTTTCTTTTTTAAAGTTTTTATTTGTTTTTTTCAGTTATACATGACAGTAGAATGTATTTTGACTTATTATACATACACAGGATATAACTTTCTATTCTTGTGATTGTACATGATGTGGAGTTACACTGATCAAGAATTCATATTGAACATAGAAAAGGTATGATCCATTCTCTTTAGTACATTTTTTAGGATTTTTCTATATAGAAAATTATGGCTTCTATAAATAGAGACTTATTTCTTTATTATATATATATATATATATATATATATATATATATATATATATATATATATATATATATGGCAGCAGTGAGAGTGGACATCCTTGTCTTGTTCTTGATCTTAAATGGAAAATATTCAGCCTTTTATCATTTAGTATGATTATTAATTATAAATTTTCTTATAGAAGTATTTTATCAATTTCTACCTTAGAGCATTGGAAAAATAAGAGAAAATTAGGCCCAAAGTAAGCAGAGCAAGGGGAAAAACTAAAGACAAGAGCAGAAATTAGTGAAATAGGAAACAAAAAGCAATAGAGAAAAATTATTGAAATCAAAATCACGTAATTTGAGGTGATCCTTAATATTGATGAACCTCTAGTTAGAGTGAGGAAAAAAAAAAAAGAGAAGAGGTGAATGGTCAGTGTCAGGTATGAAAAAGGGGACATTAGTACCAGCACTACAGACATTAAAAGGATAATGAATTGAATATCACATACAACTTTAGGCACATAAATTTGACAAGCTAGGTGAAATAGGCAAATTCCTTGAGGATACAAAATTCAAAGCTCATGAAAGAAAAAACTAGTAACATAAATAGTTCTATGTAGTGAAAACCTTCCTACATGAAATATTTTTTATTTGTGTTCTGTCACTTTCAGTAAGTTATGTTTTCCAAGGAATTTGTCCAGGTCAGCTAAATTGTCAAATTTATTGGCATAAGTTATTTATCATATCCTTTAAATTAATTTTAAGATATCAATGGTATTTCTAGTGATATTTCCTCTTTCATTCCTGGATATTATAATTTGTGTGTTCTACCTTCTATATTGCATATCTGTTTACTGCTACATTCATTTTTATCTTTATGTTTCTTATTTTGTCCTTTCAAATTTCTTTGCATTATTTTACTGTTTTTTTACCTAGCTCCTTGGGAATGAGTGCTTAGGTAATTGATTTTTCAATCTCTTTTCTAATTTATGTCTTTAAATATATACATTTCCCTTGTAAGTTTGGTTTTATATGCAACTTACATGTTCTGAAATGTTACATTTTATTTATTGTTTAGTTGAAAATATTTTGAAATTACCACTGATTTGTTCTCTGATCCATGGCTAATTTAGATCTGTGCTGTTTAGTTTCTAAGTGTATAGATATCTCCAACTAATAATTTTTGTTATTTATTTCCAGTTATATCCCTCTGTAGTCAGAGAACATATTCTGATTTAACATTTTAAAATATGCTAAGACTTGTTTTAAGGCAGAATAGATAGCTAAACATTTTTGTAGCATTCTCTGGGTACAATTTGTATTCTGCAATTTGTGGGGGCAGTTTTCTATCCATGGTTACTAAGTTTAGTTTGTTAATCATGTACATAAAATAGTATATAGCTTTACTGGTGTTTTTCTTTTGTCTATCTGTTCCATTAAGACAAGACAAGTATTTAAAAAATCTCTTATTGATTGTAGCTTTTTTCTAAAAATATTTTTTAAGTTGTAGATGAACACAATACCTTTATTTTATGTGGTGCTGAGGATTTTTTTTAAAATATTTATTTTTTAGTTGTAAGTAGACAGAATATCTTTATTTTATTTTTATGTGGTGCTGAGGATCGAACCCAGTGCCTCACGCATGCTAGGTGGGCACGCTACCACTGTGCCATAACCCCAGCCCCGGTGCAGAGGATTGAACCCAGTGCCTCACACATGCGAGGCGAGTGCTCAACACATGCGAGGCAAGCGCTGAGCCACAACCCCAGCTCTGATTGTTGACTTTTTTCTCTTCTTAATTCTGTCCATTTTTGCTTTAAAAATCCAGAGGCTCCATTATTAGATAATAATAGATTTTAATTGATCACATATTTCTGGTGACTGTCCTTTACCTTATGGTGGAATGTTCTTTTATCTTCAATAATGTTTATTGTTTTATGCTCAATTTTATCTGATGAAGTATATTCCAAACATATCACTCTTTTATCTGAAGACACAGAATGATTGAAAGTAAAAACATGGAAAAAGATACACAGCTTTCTTTAGGTTAGTATTAACTTGACAGGTTTCCCCATTCTTTTTTTTTTAAACCTTTATTTTATTTATTTATGTATTTTTTTTTGTATGTGGTGCTAAAGATGGAACCAGTGCCTCCCACGTGCGAGGCAAGCACTCTACCACTGAGCCACAACCTCAGCCCTCTCCATTCTTTCACTTTCAATTTGTATCTTTTATTAAAGTTGTCCTTTATAACACATGTGTGTGTTTGAAAATTCAGTCTAACAATATTTGTTTTTAAATTGAAAGCATTTAATCTCTTTACATTTAAATTACTGATATAATTGGATTTGTGCTTACCATCTTAGTATATAGCTTCCCATTTTTCTCATCAGTTTAGTTTTTCTTTTATCTTGCCTTTTTAAAAACTAGTCTTTATTTTTAGAACACTTTGGTTTCAGAAAAACTGAGTAGGTGTCAGAGTTTCTATATACCCAGCCCCTTGCCCCTAGATTGCCCTATTGTTGGCATCATATATTAGTGTTACATTTGGTATAATTAATGATCACTATTGATATGTTGTTACTGAATTCCATAGGCTATTAAAGTATACTTAGTTTTTGTCCCATGTAATTTTTCTGTTTCAAGATCTCATCCAAGATACCTCATCACAGTGATCATGTTTGTTTATTCCTCTGTTATTCCCTGTTTTAATGACCTCAGCAATTTTAAGGCATACCAGTCAGGTATGGTGCAGGATGCCCCTCTATTGTGACTTACTGTGTTTTTTTTTTTTTTTTTTTTTTTTTTAATGATGAGGTTGGTGTTAAAGGTTTTTGGGAAGAAGAGCATAGATGCAAAGTGCCACTGTCATCATGTAACATCAAGTACTATCAATATGATTTATGATTGTTGAAGTTGACCTTGCTCTTCTTGTTGAGGTAGTGTTTATCAAGTTTCTATACCATAAAAATATTCTTCTCTCACCTTTCCTTGCTTTCTTTACTGTATTCTTTGGAAGAAAATTTCTTATACATAGACTTTGAGAGTAGGGAGTAATGCCCCTCTTCCTTTAGGATGGAGTACCTACATAATTTATTTGGAATCCTTTTCTACCAGGAATTTGTTTCTTTTTGCCTGTATTCATTTATTCATGGGTTTATTTATATCAATATGGGCTCACGGATATTTAACATTTAATATTTTGGGCTACAATCCAATACTGCTTTATTTATTTTGTTGCTTAAATTGATCTAGCTTTGGCCATTGGGAGCGCTTTCAGTTGATTCCTATGTCCTTTTGAAATATTCCCATCGGTGTGTGTGCACGTGTTTGTGTGTGTGTGTTTGAGCTCTTTCTTTCTGGCATTACAAGTTGCTTCAAGTTCATCTTGTATATTTGCTGTCCTTGTCCCAGTCAGTCATTTCTCTGAGAAGTCCCAGTCTGGTTTTTTTTTTTTCCACTTTATTGGACGATGATATTAAAGATCAAGATCTGGGTGCTAGGAGTGTTCATTGCTTGTAGGCTGTTGTTTCTTTTAGGCCTTCTCAGATTACAGAGTGAAGAAAAAAATGTGTGTATGTACATATTGATCAACAGTTCTGTAATGAACCATCTGTATGTACGTTAATTATTATGACTTCTTACTGCGTGTCTGATTCTAAGCTGTTACTACATGCATCATTCTAGTGTCTTCCCCTTCCTTATCCATAATTTCCCACTTCACAGTGAGAAAGCTGTCTCCTACCATTTGCTACCCATTTGCTTAATCATTCAATTCCTGTACACATGTAGAATAGACTACTTATGTGCTGTTCCTTTTGCTTTTAGTCTCACAGATGACATTGATTTCAAAAGAAGAGCAGAAGTTTTAAATTTTAATAAAGTCCAACTTACTATTTTTTTTCCTGTGCTTTTAGTGTTGTATCTAAAAACATATTGCTAAATCCCAGGCCACCTATATTTTCTCTTGTGTTATCTTCTAGTGTTTTAGTTTTGTATTTTACATTTAGGTCTATGATCTACTTTGAGTCAATTTTTGAGAAAGGTGTAAAGTGTGTGTCTAGATTTTTTTCTTTGTTTCTTTTGTTTTGCATACAATTTCTTATTGTTCCAGCACTACTTTTTGAAAAGAATGCCCTTTCTCCACTGAGTTGCCTTTTCTCATTTGTTAAAGACCTTACCTTTGATTAAGTGTTTTCATTATTCTATTTCTCTCCTCATTAGTTTATTAGTTATGTATTCTTTTCTCATTATTTTAGTAGTTATCCTAGAGAGAACAGCATTTTTTTTAAGAATAGAGGACAATGGGTAAGCTGAAATTTTCCAACACACTAATAGAGCATCTTATTTTTAAATTTTTTTATTTTTTATTTGTTCTAATTAGTTATATATGATAGCAGAATGCATTCCAATTCATTGTACACAAATGGAGCACAACTTTTCATTTCTCTGGTTGTACAGGATGTAGAGTTGCACCACATGTGCAGTCATACATGTACCTAGGGTAACGATGTTCATCTCATGTCCACCATCTTTCCTGCCCCCTAACAGAATGTCTTTTGCAATTTCTTTCCTCCAACCTCCCTCAATCCAATGAACAAGTACAGATGGTGGTTTAACAATTATTAACAAGTATTCAGAGGTGGTTTAACAATTTCAAACAGTGTTTCCCAACAGTTTTTAAAAGCTATTTACAAAAAGTTTTATTCTACTGCTTCTACTTTTAAATGTATCAAACACTTCTAAATATATAGAAAGACTAGATATTCTACATGAGAATTTGTCCACTATGACCACAGCACTAGTAAATAAAATTGCTCATGTAGCAATGGTTATAATCTGAGTTATCTTCTAATATGGCCATTTTGACCTTTAACCTTTCCCTCCTCACTCCCTTCTATTTTCAGTCCAATGGACAAGTACAGGCATATGTGACGCTTAGAGATGGTTGAACAAATTCATTTCCAGAAGTCATTTATAGGGGACAAGCTTTCCTATGAATTTCAACACAAAGTGAACAAAATTTGCTAATTTTACTAACTACTTGGTCACACACTAGCAATTTCTTTAACATCTAGAGACTAGATGTTGCAAAACTGGCACTCATTTGTCCATTATATACACAGCAAAACAAAATGCACAAAACATAAAGAAAACTAATGTCTGCAAATGTCTAAGTGTGAACATACTAACTTATTACCTTTTGCAGTTGTTCCCCTCCCACTTGCTCCACATGACTGAACAAGTACAGATAGTACTATACTGCTCACAAAGGTGGTTTAACAGTTCCATTCCCCAAAGACAATATTTCATCTGAATTTTTGCAAGAAGATATTCACAAAATGACATTTTATGACCTCTACACTTAACATACATTGAGCACTTCTAAACACCTAGATAGACTAGCTGTTTCAAGTAAGGACTCACTTTGTCCACTATGTACACAACAGTCTTGAACAAACAGCACACGTGTAACGATAGTTCTAACTTGAAAATGTCTTCAAAATATCAGCATTCTGGTTCTTCATTGACACAGTGAACTGTAATGTTCAAAATTTCACAAGACAAATCCTTCCTTGGAATTTTAACACAAAACATACAAAATTTGTTTACTAATTCTACTTTTGTCATGCACTGGCAACCTCTTTAACTCCTAGAAAGACTAAATGTAGATTAGGACTCATTTGTCCTTTGCAGACACTATGTATCCAGCAAAGTAAAACAAAACACATAGAAGAACAGCATTTTACTTGATTAATCAAATTTCTACATTACTGGTACTTTTACTGTTTCCTAAGCGAGTGGTTCTCAAACTTACATGTGCGTGAGAATTGCATTAAGGGTTTGTTAGAGGACAGATTTCTCAGCCCTCCATCAGGGTTTCTGATTCAGCAGGTCTGAGACTTTGCATTTCTACTGATTTCCTATGTGATATTGATGATGTTGATTGTGAGATTACACTTTGGGAACAAGGTCCTAGATAAGAAGACTTCAGAACACTAACTTTACTTACTTTTACCTGACTTCTGTGCTATTGTTGTTAATTATCTATCAAGTATTTTGCCATAAGGCAATTTTCTTGTTTTATATAGTAAATATTCACTAATCTTTACCACATTTTATCCTCTTTGTTATTATGCATTTCTTCTTGCACCTTTGTGCTTCCATCTGGGATCATGTGCCTTCTGTCTGAAGACTGTCCTTTAGCATTTTCCTTAATGCAGGTCTGCTGGTGATGAATTCAGTCAATTTTTGTATGTCTAAAAGTACATTTTGCTTTTACTCTTGAAGGATATTTTTGGTGAATATGAAATGCCACGTTATTGCTATTTCCTCTTAGCACATAGTTTACTTTCATGGTTTCGGTTGAGATGGTTGTTCGCCTCACTGTTGCTCCTCTGAAGACAGTGTCTTTTTTCTTTCTGGGTGCTTTTACAATGTGCTCCTTGTCTTTGGTTTACAACTATTTTACTCTGATGTGCTGGGTTATACTTTCCTTTGTGCTTATTCTGATTTGGATTCATAGGATTTCTTGAATGTATGGTTTGATGAAGTCTTCTATTTAATATGTAATATTGTTCTTTATTTTTTTTTACTGTATAATTGCTAGAGAATATTGTCTGTATGATTCTTTGAGATGTGTTAAGATGTGCTTTATTGCTAAGTAAGTGGTTGATCTTTGGAAACACTGCTTTGAGTTTGAGAAAAATGTAAGTTCTCTAGTTATCGGGTGCATAATTAAATCTGTTAATTATAACAATCTTGTTACCTATGTTGTTTAAATATTCCTTCTCTGTATTAATTTGCTGTCTTCCAGACTCTCAATAATTATGGAAATGTGCTGAGATGTCCTACACTATTTTGAGGCAATTTAATTATTATATGTACTCATGTTTAAAATTGTTAGAATCACAGTGAATTGAAAACTTTGATGATTATGTACTGCCTGTCTCTATTCCCAGTAATGTTCTTTGTCTTACATTCTACTTTATCTAATATTAATGCAGTGATCTCTGCATTATTTTGGTATTCATCAGTAATTCTTATTTTGTGTTCCTATTTTGAATCTTTCCACATCTTTATATTTTAGGTGTAATTATAAACAGTATAGATACATTTTAAAAACTGGTGTCTTACTTATATTTTTTGTGATTATTGATATATTTGGACTTGAACCTACCAGAATAAAATTTGTTCTATGTCTTTCACTTTTTTTGTTTTTGCTACCAGGAATTAAACCCAGGAGTGTTCAACCACTGAGCCACTTTCCCAGACCTTTAAAAAAAAAATTTAAGACAGTGTCTTGCTAAGTTGTCTAGGTTCTCACTAAGTTGCTGAGGCTGGCTTTGAACTTGTCATCCTCCTGCCTCAGTTTCCCAAGTCCCCAGGATTACATGTGTGTACCATCCTGCCCAGCCTGTCTGTCATTCTTGCTTCTTTGTTCTTCTTGCCTTTTAAAAATTAATTCAGTTTTTTTCCCATGGTTAAATCTTAACCACATTACCCCTGCACTGGTTAAAATAGTATGCTCTTTTTTTTCAGTAGTCAATATTGACATTTGATCAGATATATTAAATTTAAGTTAAAGTGAGTCAATATGTAAATACTCTTCTGAAAAATATAAAGTTCTTAAGATACTACCCTTCTGATCTTTACCTTTTAAACTCCATTAATTAGGTCTCCTCTTTCTCTTTTTTCACTTTTCCTCCTGGTACAGGAGGAGGAGAACTTTTTGTTCTCTTTTTCATACATATGATGTCATCTTAGAATCTTTCACATCGTTACCAATGTATTCTTTTTGCATTTTGGACTTTCCTTTTGCAACAACTTTCCTTCTTATGGAAGTATCTCTTTTAGAAGTTCCTATGCTGAAGATCTGTTGGTAGTAAACTCTCCAAGATTTTGTTCAACTGATCATGTCTATAGAGACATTTTTCATTATTTCTGAAAAGATGTTTTTTCTGAATCTAGTATTTTAAATTAATAGTTAAGTTATCTTGCCACTTTAGAGTTATTATTCCTGTTCTATTTTCTATTGTTACTGTTGAGAGTCTAACCATCATTCTCTTTCTTTCAGGTTAATTTTAATTTCTTTTGTGGTCTACAGTTTCGCTACATTATACATCTTCATGGATTTCTATTTATCTTGCTTGTTATATATTAACTTCATTTACTTGTGAATCAATTCTGGACAATTCTTTGTTATTTTCTTCTCAAATATTTCAGCTTCTCCATTACGTGTATTTCTTCTCTAGGATTCTGATTGGATGTATATTAAAGCCTTCATCTTTTAATCTCTTTTTCTTGCTATCTTAATATGTGCCTACTTTTTTTCATGTAGTTTTCTTTCAGATATATCTTCCAGTTCATTAATTCCCTCTTTATCTATATCTAATCTGCAATTTAAACCATCTTTTAAATTATCTTTTCAATAATTATATTTTTATTTTGAAAATTATTTTGTTTATATTATTTAAATCTGCAAGATATTTTTGACAGTTTCTTAAGAATTAATCTTTTAAAATCTATAGGATTCAGAAATATACATCTTTAATTATTTACAGTTTATAGTCAGCAATTTTGTAGTCTGTGCCTGACAATTCCAAATATGAATTCCATCTGTTTGTAGTTAATGACAACTTGAAATAACAGTGTCTTCTTTTCATGGGTATTTGCTGTTTTTAGTTCTGAGCTCATATTTCTTTCCTTTTGATCAATGAGAATTTTGTGGGAATACATCGGGGAAGGTTTTCTCCAGGAAACACTTATTTTTGCTTTTGCTAGGAAACAGGGGAACTACTACCCCAGAATAATTTATTGTCCTTTAGAAATCTCAGCTTAATGTGAGACTTTCAGATTCAGTATGTGTATTTGCTTCTAGTCTAAGATTTAATTCATCTATATAGGCATTGGTTTTTGTCTTTAGGTCAACCTATTTTCTTCTTTTTATTATTGCTCACTATCTTGCATTTTTAAAATTTATTTTTGGAGGGAGTATGCTCCAAAAGTAAATTTTTCCTTATACGTTTAGAAATGCAATAAAGGGTAGTTTATTCAGGACTTTTCTTTATTTTGGTGGGGTAAGGGTCTTTCAGAAGAGTTAATCTTTCTAAACTGTTGTAAGAAGAAATCTGAAATCTTTTTGGGGGGAATTGTTAAAAAAATGTTCAAAATATTTACAGATAGTTCTTTAGATGAGTCTAAACAAGGTAATTCAGACAATGAAATGTATCTTACTCACCATGATCAAGCAGTGTTCCCTATAGCTCCAGTTTCGTGATCTCCTCATTCACTTTATCTCGCATGAGGAATGTAAACTTGCCATGGAAGGCTCGATTTAGAATGTTCAAATGAGCAATTATCTCTTAACACCAACACAAGTCATGCATACAATTTGGCAGATTGAAGATTATATACAGAAGAAACTTGAAGTTCCTTGCAAAACAAATAGAGGAGTGAGAACATTGCTGAGTGAAAGCCAATGAGCTCCGTCTTTTTAAAAGTTAAAAAAAAAATCAATGATTTGACATTAATGAGACTGACAGTCTTTAAAGCTTTATAAAAAATTTCCCTTAAACTTTGAAATATCCGGAGCATATAAAGCTTTTCTGCGAATATAGGAGCATGTGAAAATTTCTTTCAACGTGTAAGGTTGATGCTGTGGAAGGTTCATGGCTATTTCTGAACCTATATTTAAAGTTAAAAAGATTATATAAGATAGAATATTGCAGATATATAAACCATAACTTCATTCTGAATGATAACCTCGGTGAAATCATGAGTTTAATATACTAGTTATATTTTCTACAATACATAGCATCTTGTTGTATGTGTCTCTCAATTCAGAAAACACCATGTTTAGCCAAGAAGCAGCTGTGAGTATCAGAATGAAGTGTGCTTGCTCTCGAAAACTGCACTGCAGGTTCTTCACGGGGGCCTGGTTGGTCTTGTGTGTTGGAAATTCTGGGTAAGACTCTGATTTGCAGTTGTTTCTTGACAAATGATGTACTTGGATGTGTAGAGCCTTGATACCCATTCACTTTTAAAATGTCTCTTCAGTTCTCATAATGTGTAGTTTATGTTCTTCTCACTTCTCGGGGTCTCAGTTACTTCTCTACACACTGAAGAGGCCAGATCACATATTTGCCAAGTTTCTCTTAGCACAGCTTTTCCTGTGATCTGTGAGGCCTAGGATACATGTTGGTACTCACCACAGCTCCCCCTACTGGCATACTAAACACGTGCATCAAAACAAAAAGGTTTCAGTTCCTCCACTGTGGACCTAAATGGGTTCGAAACAAAGTTTTGCTTCTTAAATACTGTCCAATCTATAGATTATTTTCTTTTTGGTAAAATATGTCTTTTCAGATAACTCAATGTTTTCAAATGTTGTTCCTTCTCAGAGAACACTAATTACCTCCTTTGAGCACCCATGATTGAATTGGTGGCTTCATTAATCTACTTTGAGGTTGAAGCCAATACCTGGGAAGATAAGGAAGAAAAAAGGAAAGAAGCACTTTGGTGATATTCTTGGGACCTCTGGATCAACACTTGCTTGATGTCTGAGCTTCATTTTCAGTTATATGAGCCAATGAGTCTGTAAGACAAGTTAGGATTTGGTCGCTTGTGGTAAAAAGCACCTTAATGAAAATATTTCCCATTTGAGATAATTTGAACATCTGATTTCAGATAAAGTTTTATCACCTCTAATGAAAACCAAAGTTCTAGGCCACACTTTCTCTGTTTTAAGAAAACCATGTCCACAGAAGTCCAGATTTACAAGAGTAAATTATTTGCATTTTAAAGGAATTCAACAATTTTTATAGGAAGTTCAATATATGAACCAGTTTCACTATTTAGTCAGTTTCTGCAGTAAATTAAAATGTGTATCTTTTTCGGAACATATCAGTTGTGTTAAGTGAAAGCATGCCTGTTCTGGACATCTGGGGGTACTTAATGTCATCTCTGAATGAAATATCTGAGGGTCTAATAGTAAGCAACCTTTTGTGTCAAATGTTTAAGATTCTTTCAGGAGTGAGTTTGAAACTTGCAAAGACTCTGAGCTTGTAGTTAGACATACCTTGTCAAGCAAATAAGAGCAAATAACCAGACAGCACATACACTGTTTCTGAGGAACATATTCTGTGGTGAACTCATGGGGAGTTGTAGCAGGTGCGTAATAACCCCGTGGTTCATCATGTACCGTGAGGGCACAGTGACCTTCTCCCTCTAACTTTAGGATTTCTAGGTAGGAGAGCCATATGTCCCTGTTTTCCCAGGATAGCTCCAGTTTGCACTGTCATAATTATTAATAACACTCTCTACCAGTTCTTGCTCACAAGCTGCATCATTGAGGAATACTGGCACATAGTGGCACACAGATCAAATTCAAATTGAGGAACAAAATAGCAGAGGAAGGATGGAGTGGACTAGCATCTGGAAAACCAGGAGATAGACTTTAATGATAATTATGTAGGGAGAACTTTTTGCTACCAAGTATCTCATAAACAAAAATGGAATTTATTGTTTGGCAGTGTTCAGGGGATTTGATGAATGCTTTTGTAAAAGTTTAAGATTAAAACAAAGACTAAGCCAGGCGCGGTGGCACAAGCCTGTAATCCCAGCACTTAGGGAGGCTGAGACAGGAGAATCCCAAGTTCAAAGCCAGCCTCAGTAACAGCGAGGTGCTAAGCAACTCAGTGAGACCCTGTCTCTACATAAAACACAAAATAGGGCTGGGGATGTGGCTCAGTGGTCGAGTGCCCCTGAGTTCAATCTCCAGTACCAAAAAATAAATAAATAAATAAAAATAAAAATAAAATAAAACAAAGACTAAAATAAGTTAAATAAACTCAGTGACAATAAGCCAATAGCCAGTGCCATTACAGATCAATAATAGAGGTTTCAACTTCTTGGAAACACAGTAATCAACCCAGTTTCTGTATCATACCTCTTTTCCTTCTGAGTCCAAACTCAGTTCTTAGTAGCCTCTGTAGCAGCCACTACCAACTGTGAAAAGCTAGCACAAGAAACAACACACATGGTGCTCCTTGCCACCTCTTTTTATCAGCTCCCAAGATGCCACAGTGGGGAGGAACACAGCTGTTCAGTTTTGCAAGAAAATGTTTTACCCTCAGTTGGAGAGTTTTGGGAGGAGAGGAAGGCAAAATGCTTCATTCATTGTTTCAATAAATATTTAAGTTTCAAAAAAATTTTTAATTAGTTGTTGATGGACCTTTATTTTATTCATTTATTTATATGCAGAGCTGAGGATCGAACCCAGTGCTTCACACATACAAAACAAGCGCTCTACCACTGAACCACAATCCCAGCCACAATATTTAAGTTTTAATGGAGGAAAAAGAGCGAGGTTCAACTCCTAAGTGTTAACGGAAAAATAACATCTGATTTTGTGGTGGGGAAAGTTGAGGAGAAACAAGGCTCCTAAAAGAACAGCCTCAACCAAGCCACCTGTTAAGAAAGATAGTGGTACCCAGCTTCTTCCACAGGGGGGCAATCCAAGCTCAGCACTGAACACTCAACGGTATTGTTTTCAGCGACTGGTTGTGGATGTAACAAGAGTTTCCAGTCTCTTCTCCATTTCTACTAGGGATTTTGAAATGGATAGAATTAAAAGTACATTTGTAGAACTCCGGATGAATGAGGCAAAGCCATTTTAGTATCAATTCCTTAATTATTTCACATTTACAAATATAACAGAAATGTGTTAAATTTAAAAAGAAATTTCATCTAGATCTGTTTGGGTCTGCATCATACGAAAGATGGAATAATTTGGAGATGATAAAGTTCTCATTTAAAGCTAAAATACGGTTTATCAGAAAATTATTGTAAGCTCGTCTCAAACACTCGTGACTTCCTTTGAATATGAAATTCAAATTACATCTTAGGTAAACAACTTCAAATAAATGTCTCCGCACATTTTCAGTATCTTCATCCTGGCCTTTGGGACGAAATCATTGAACGTATCTGAAGGCCCTATAACATTCCTATAGCCAGCAGTGGCGCAAGTTGGGACAGTACTGAACGAATCATGAGAGAAAAGTATATGAGGTGGTCCTTATAATTTGTTTTACGTTTCATAATGAAACCATCGAAGGGGCGACCCTTACCATACCTATTCAATACAAAAAGCCTTTGAAGACCAAAGGGATGCTGGCATAAAGGCCACCCCACATGCCGACCCCTGCTCGCCAAGGCAAGGCGTGGCTGCCCGGTGAGGAGCCGCTGCCTTGGCTCTGAGCTGGCCAGGGACGCACGGGCCGCGCTCATCGCTTTCCACTCACAGCCCAGGCAAACGGAAAGGGCTAATTGGTTTGCAACTGAACGGCGAGTTTAAAAGGAAGCATTCAAAACCCAAGGGAGTAGCAGCCCAGATTGTGTAGCAGGCAGAGCCGCGGGCTTTGAGGGTCCCCGGGGCGCCAGGGGAAGGGGCGGACGGCCGGGCCGGGCACGGGCAGATGGATCCCGGGCTCCCGTGGCCCGCGCGCGGGGGGCGGCGGCATCCGAATCTTCCCATTTGGTTCAAGTTTATTCTGGGCCACCGAGAGCTGCAACAGGAAAGGCTCCGTCTTTCAAGTCCACCGGTGGGTTTCAGACAGTTTCGCACCTCCCGGCGAGCACTGATTAGTCGGTTTAGTTCTGTCGCATTTGAAGTTCACCATTTATTATTAAAGAGAAGTGGCAGTGATTAGTTCTGAGTGTTCAGAGAACGAAATAAATATTTACTAAATAAGAACGTTTCGCCAAAAAGGGATGGCACGAACAGGCTCCTGAAATCCCGGTGCGGGGCCGAAGTGCCTCCCCCAGGCGGGAAGTGGCGTTCTGAGGCTTGGCGCAGAAGTCTGCCACCTGCGGCTGTGGGTCAGCTGTGGACTTCAGCAAGTCAGGGCAAAAGGGAGGAAATACAAGGCCCCGGGTGCAACTCAGTGCTGTGGTTTTTTGTTTTTAATTTTTTATTTTATTTGGTGCAAGAGATAGAACCCAGGGGCAACACTTGAGCGACATCCCAGACCTTTCTAGGGTTTTAAACTTTTTAAAAATAGACTATCTTATAAAGGCAGAGGTGAATGTCAAGCTAAGTTTTGACTTTTCCTTAAAAATAATTTAAACAGGAGAGTGGCAATTCATTGCTCAATTAAGAGAATTGATGAGTCGCTTCTAGCATCAGGAGGATTTTCTTAGCCCTGCCGTGCTCTAAAATGTACCCAAATTGTGATCTTTCAAAAGAGCCTATTTATACAATTTCAAAAATTCATGTTATACATCATACATACAATTTTCGTCAATTTAAAAAATAAAACAAGAGTATGTTTAGTTTATTGGGCAATTAAAGTATAAGATGGTATCTTTGTCAAAAGCATCATATTGTTTATTTTAGAAACTTTTCCCTTAATTATTAGAATAATACTTTTACTCTAGAAAATGTAGAGTTTACATACACCCACTCATCAATATCATTCTGTTGCTATCTCCAGTTTTGTGTTGTGTTGTTCTCTCACTAATATTGTGTTGTGAGAATTTTCCAATGATATTAATTTTTTTTGGAAAAAAATTAGTGTCTGCATCAATTTATTTAACCTATCACCAACTGTTGAACATTAAGATGGTCTCTACCTTCTTCTATCATAAACAGCACAATTAGCATCCTTGGACACAAATCTGCATCTCACTAATTAATCCCTTATACCATTTTAATTTGAACTTCTTTGTGAGTTGGGTTTAATGTTATACTGTGAATTATTTCAGACCAGGGCCATTTTTGCTCAATATCATATGCCTGGTGTTGGGTACATTGCACATATCCAACCAATGCATATATCTGGTGCATGTACCAAATGACCAATAATTATTGATTGGATTTCTTAAAAGTAGTAAGATACTTAAATGTATTATTCTGTGACTTAATTTTTCATATTATTCATTTACTTATTATTGTAACAGTTGTCTCTTGCAAATTTGTAAACTGTGTTTTACATGGTAAGAATTTAACTTTTTGAGCTGGGAGTGTTTCTCAGTGGCAGAAGTCCTTGCCTAGTATACAAGAGGCCCTGGGCTTGGTCTCCAGGGGGAAAAAATTAAAAAAAAAATTCTGTGATCTAAGAGCTCAGGCATTTTTATACATATGTTGGACATATTTGGACAGCAAATTTTCCTTTTCTTATTTACCAATTTTTTTTCTTGAACTTGGAATTTTCGTCAGGATGTAATGCATAAAGTCAAAAGGCATCTCAGTCTCAGTCCTGGTCTGACAAACACTACCCTTGAACCTGCTGTCCTATCATTGAAAGATCTGTCAACTCCTTATTTCCCAAACAACTTTTCTTTTTCACTATTGTTAAACATTTGAATAGAAAAAGGGTCTTTGATTTTTAAGTTTTCTCCACGTATCTCATTCCAATTGAACATACCTCTTTGGTATCCCACATGGTAATCATGAGATGGAAATGGGGTGCAGTTTCAGATGCCCCTTGACATACAATAGGCTTGCACCCTGGTATATCCATTGTAAGTTGAAAATATCATACATTAAAAAATGCATATTATATACCTTATCTATATGCATTAAAAAATGAATATTATATACCTTATCTACCTATATCATACATCATATGTCTAGCCAATCCTAAGTGTGCTCAGAACAATTATATTGGCCTATAGTTGGCAAAATCATCTAACCCAAAGCCTTTTAAAAAAACCTTTATTTTATTTATTTATGTATTTTATATGTGGTGCTGAGGCTCAAACCCAGTGTCTCATGCGTGCGAGGCAAGCGCTTTACCACTGAGCCACGACTCCAGCCCCCAAAGCCTGTTTTTTTAAAGTGTTGTATGTCTCATGTAATTTACTGACTATCATACTGAAAATGAAAAACAGAATGATCATATGGGTACACTTTCACACTGTTGTAAAAGTTGAAGAATTGTATGTTAAATCATTATGAATCAGGGATCAGCCTGTTTGTTTTCTTGCAGTGCTGGGGATTGAATCCAGGATCCTATGCATGTTAAGTAAGTGATCTACCACTAAGTTACTCCCATGGTCCTTGTATTTGATGTAGTAACGATTTAAAATTTCATGAGTATGGTTAGTTTGCTAGTTTTCCAAGCAGCCATAACAAAATACCAGACTGAGTAGCTTAAACAACAGAAGTTTGTTTTCTTACTGTTGTAGGGGTTGGAAGTCCAAAATCAAGGTGTTGGCAGGTTTGATTTCTTCTAAGACTCCCTCCTGGGCTGGCAGATGGCCTCCTTGCTGTATCCTCAAATGGTCTCTTCCCTCTTCATGCACATGTTTATGTCTAAACTTGTTCTTAAAAGGATAGATTGTAAGAATGGATGAGGATCTAGGTCCTACAGATCTCATTTTAACTTAATTAACTCTTTAAATACCTTGCTTTCAAATACAATGACATTCTAAGGTTAAGGTTTATACATATGAATTTTGTGGGGACACAATTTAGCCTAAGAGATATCTAATGGAGAGAACACCTAGACCTTGCGTTTCTTTGCAAATCTTTGTGTAAATGTTACCAGAAATAAAAGAATAGTATGGAAGCTGTTTCAGTCAGGTTTTTCATTGCTGTGACCAAAAGACTCGACAAGAACAATTTTAGAAGAGGAAAAGTTTCTTTGGCTCATAGTTTCAGAGATCTTGGTCTGTAGATGGCCAACTCCATTGCTCTGGGCCCCAGACGAGGCAGAGCATCATGGCAGAGGGTGTGGTAGAGAAGAGCAGCTCAGGACATAACCACCAACAAGCAGAGAGACTGCTTCACTCACCGGGGTCAAAATATTAATAACCCCAAAGGCACGGTCCAGTGACTCACCTCCTCTAGCCACACACTACCTGCCTACAGTTAACACCCAGTTATTCCATGTTAATCAGTGGATTCGTTTACTGATTAGGTTACAGTTTTCATAATCTCATCATTTCACTTCTAAATGTTCTTGCATTGTCTCACATATGAGCTTTTGCAGGACATCTCACATCTAAACTATAACAGAAGCCAAAAACTGTCTTAGGAAAACACTACAGCATTTAAATTACAAAATTGGGCAATATTTCACATCATGAATGCTTTTCTAAGGTTAGGTCTAAGATCTAGCCATGGCAAAGGAGCTTGCTTCAAGTAGATTCTTTTGCTTACCTGGACACCAGTTTGCATGAGTTGAGCTCTGCTCCACCTACTCTAGACACAGAGTGGTCACCGTACGGGATGCTGCTGGCCTTGTGATTGAACTAAGAAAACCCTCAAGGGCTGGAGGTGTAGCTTGGTGGTAAAGTGCCTGCCCAGCATGCGTGAGGCACTGGGTTCCATCCCCAGAACCACAAAATCAAAAACAAAAAAACCTCAGTGAAGCCTGAGCTGGTTCTTACATGTACTAGGAAGTGATGCATGGCACTGCAAGTTGTTTAAAAATAAAGTTAAAAATAAAGTTATTCAATTCAATAAGCATTCAGCAATTACTTTCAAAATTATTTGTTTAGGTTTTGAAGATGGTAAGGCAGGGGTAAAAAAAAAAAAAGAATTAGCTTCATCAGGTTCTGATTGATTTGCTAGCATTTATCCTTCAAAGCCCATTGAGTTCCTGGAGTCTTGTTGGGTGACTCTAGTCACCACCCACTCTCTTCCATCTGCCTGCTTTTCAATCATTTACTTGTTTCATAAATATTTATTGAAGCCAAGTGTGTGCTGTGGTTAAGTCAGGCATGGTTTGTGTTTTCATGGAGTTGGCTTTCAAGTGCGAGGAAATATAACAAATAGGGACACAAGTAAATCTGTCAGTTGCAGGTGGTGAAAGGTACAGTGAAGAAAAATTTAGGATGAGATGGTAGAAAGGGTAGGGCTGGGGCGAGAGGCTGTTGACATGAGATGGGTAGGGAAGGCCTTCCTCCAGGGGCACATTCGTCTTATTGAAGACCAGCGACCAGCTGTATCAGGGCGGGGGCTGGCCAGGACAGAGGGCCCAAGGCAGGCATGAGCTTGGCTGACAGAGGAATAGAAGAAAGGCCAGGGTATCTGGACACTAGAGAGAGTGGAAATGAGTGGTGGGAGAAGTCCATGGGGTCCAGCATATCTATAATTCTGAGGGACTTTGGTGAGGAGTGCCTCCCTCTGTAAGTGAAATATGGAATCCTGAAGAATAATAAACTCTTCAGTGACATATGACAAGCCCTGGTTTATGTTTTTAAGCAATTATTCAGACTTCTGTGTGGAGAATGGACAGCATAGTGAAGAGTGGAGGTAAAGGGACCAACTTAGACTCTGGCATTTGATCCTTTTCAAACTAATGCTCTGGAGGTGGTAGTGGAAATGTAGCAAATCACAAACCTCTTAAGGATAGGATCATGCCTTTTCCTCTTTGTTCCTCCTCTTCTTTTTTCTTCTTTCCTTTTGTTTTATCACTCTTAGAGGATTAAACAGTGAAAGCAACATAAAGGGCTCAGTCAAAATTTGCAGCTGGGTTCATTGGTGTGCACCTGTAATCCCGGTGGCTCAGGAGGCCAGGGCAGGAGGATTACAAGTTCAAGGCAGCCTCAACAATTTAGGAGGCTCTAAGCAACTTAGCAGGACTCTGTCTCTAAATAAAAAATAAAAAAGGCTGGGGATATTGCTCAGTGGTTATGCACCCCTGGGCTCAATCCCTGGTACAAAAAAAAATCATGGAGCTGGATGGTGGCACTCTGTAAGTTATTGCCATACCTTTTGTGTGTATGTGTGTGTGTGTGTGTGTGTGTGTGTGTGTGGTGCCAGAGATTGAACCCAGGACCTTGTGCATGTGAGGCAAGCACTCCACCAACTGAGCTATATCCCCAGCCCTGCCATAACTTTTGATGTATGTAATTGGCACAAAGTATTTGCCATTTGCCTTGAATGTGTGGAATCAAATTCTTCTAGTGATTTCAGCTCCTTGGAAGAGGGTAACTTCAAAATGAATGAGGTGGTGTTTTCTTTTATTTATTTATTTTTAGAGGTGGTGTTTTCTTAATGTACATTCAGTACAATGAATATTTTCTCCTTCTTGAAACTAGTTATTGTTGCATATTTAATACAGTAATTGAAAGGTTGGAGGCCTTTTGTAATTATATGGAATCTGACTAGTCATTCATTATGTGAATTTTCCTTAATTTTTCAGTAGGGATGATTAACCCCTGACCTAAGACCAATCACCTTTTTTTTTTTTAAGTTCCCACTTAGATCTCAATAAAGAGATCTCAATAAAGAAATACCTTTTCCTTAGTTGATACACTATATCATTTCCTCATTTTTGCATATTTTATTCATATAGTGTAATTCTGAAGTCTCCCAATTCATTAACCCTGACCACAGAGGTGCTGGAATAGGTCTTGAGATGTTTTGTGATAATCATTGGTGATGTGCTGTTCCAGGTGAAGGCCAGAGAAGAAGGGAAGGGGAGAAGCCACTGCTTGGGAAAGGGAAGTGATGGGAGATTAGGGGCTCATGCAGCTGCTAACAGTTGAAGGGGAGCATGAACATTTGGAATCAAGAATTGGTGATCCCTGCTCCACGGGCTTTGAGATTGTGTCTGCTTTGGATCACAGAAGAAAACTTTTTTTTTCTTCCCTCTTGTCTATCCATCCTTTCTAATTGCTAAGAGCACAGATTTTGCTCTTTATTGTGTGATGTTGGGAAAATTCTTAAGCTCATTAAGCTTCAGTGCTCAAAGCTGTAATATGGGAATAATCAGAGTACATTCCTCATGGTATCTCTTAACCACTTATGAGATGGTACATTTGAAGTATATGGCATATTTTCAACACTCAGTAAATATTTTTAGCAATACTTTCTTATTATTGTAGTGATACTTTTTAATTATAAATGCCAGACAAACAAAAGGAATAAAATTATATGTAATCCCACCACCCAGAGGTAATATACTCCCAATGTTTATCTCTGTATAGATTCTTATCTCACAAATTTATTATATGGTGTCTATTATTTACATTGTACATCATTGTACAATCTATAATATTACCATAACTAGCTGTAATAGAATTCTACTGTATAGATGTGCCACATTGTAGTTTATTTTATTTTTAATATTTTTTTAGTTGAAGATGGACACAATATCTTTATTTATTTATTTTTATGTGGTGCTGAGGATCGATCCCAGTGCCTCACGCATGCGAGGCAAGCGCTGTACCACTGAGCTACAATCCCAGCCTGCCACACTGTAGTTTATTCTGACAAATTCTTTTTTTAAAGATTTTTTAAAAGGTGGACACAATATCTTTATTTTATTTATTTTTATGCAGTGCTGAGGATTGAACCCAGTGCCTCACACGTACAAGGCAAGCTCTCTACCGCTAAGCTATTACCCCAACCCCTTGACAAATTCTTTTTGACATTTATGATTGTTTCCAATATTTTATTATTGCAGAGAATCCTGTAATAAACATTAATATACAAACTTTGTTTTTTTGGTACACATCCATAATAATGTTCTTAGATTTGATTACAGAAGTGGATCTGCTGGGTTGAATAATGTCTATATTTTTAAAGTTTTGGATCCTTAGTGCCCAACTGGCCACTAGAAAAATATTAAAATTTATATTTTAATCAGCAGAATGTGAAAGTGCTTGTTGCTCTGAACCCTTATCAACAGTAAATTTTAGCTTTTTAAACAGAGTTTCATTTATTCACCAGATAGTTTTTGAGTGCAGCTATGGTTCGGATGTTGATGTCTTCCCGAGGTCTGTGTGTTAAAGGCTTAGTGCTCAGTGTAGTGCTATTAAGAGATACTGTGGTGGGGCTGGGATTGTAGCTCAGTGGTAGAGCACTTGCCTCGCATGTGTGGGGCGCTGGGTTCGATCCTCAGCACCACATTAAAAAAAATAAATAAAATAAAGATATTTCAGTCCATCTATAACTAAAAAAATTATTTAAAAAATAAAAAAAGAGAAGCTATGGCTCTTTAGGAGGTGGGGCCTAGTGGGAGGTCCTTAGGTCATTGGGGGTGTACCCTTAGAGAAGACTGTGGGACTCTGGCTGATTCCTGGCTTACTCTTTGCGTCCTGGCTCATGAGGTGAGTGGTTTGCTCCAACATGTTCTTCTGTCATGACGTGCTGCCTTGTCAGAGGCCTAAAGCTCTGCTCTTCCCTCTTAGAAGTGAAACTTCCAGAACTGTGAGCCAAAATAAGCCTTTTCTCTTTATAAATTAATTATCCCAGCTATTTTATTACAGTAACTAGAAGCTAATGCAAGTTTCTACGAGGCATTATTCTAGGCATTAAAAGCAGTAGACAAAACAGATAAACAGATAAAATAGATAAAAGTCTCCCTGCTCTCACGAAACTAACAAAGAGTATGTTAGGTGGTGTAGTTACTATGGAGGAAAATAAAGCAGAGAAAGAAGAGAGTGTCTAGTTTGTGGAGTGGGGGGAGGTGCAATTTCATTTGGTGCATCAGGGAAGGCTTCACTGAGGAGGTGGATTTGGGACAAGATCTGCAGAAGGTGAGAAAGGTGGCCTTGCAAATCTCTAGCCAGTGACATTTCCAGGCAGAAGGTAGAACAAATGCAAATATCCTGAAGCAGAAGCATTCCTGGCGTGTTTGAGAAATATCTAGGAGAGTTGTAGATATGGAGTAAGATGCATAAGGAGAACAGAAAGATAGAAGATTAGAGAAGTGAATGACTCAGGTCATGTAGGGAATTTTGTATAATTATAAGGACTCCAACTTTCACCCTGTTTGAGATGGTGAGTCATTGGAGGCTTTTGAGCAGAGAAGAGGAATTATCTAATTTACGAGTAAAAGGATGACTATCTGCTGTGTTGAGCAGAGACTGAGGGAAGACAAGGTGGAAATTGTAGGAAGGCTAATTAGAAGACCATTGTAGTGGCCACTTAATGATGGGGCTATGTTCTGAGAAATGTGTTGTTAGGTGATTTTGTCATTGAGAGAACATCACAGAGTGTACTTGTGCAAACCAAGTCAACTCTAGTGTCACTAGGTGAAAGAATCTTATGGGACCAGTGAATTTGTGGCTTGCCATCAAGTGAAACATTATTTGGTACATACCATAATTCAGAAGAAGGGTGTGGCTTAGATCAGGGTGGTAGCAGTGTAGTTGATAGAAAGTTGTCCAAAAGTAAGTACGAGGAAATAGGAATTTCTGGTGAGAAAAAGAGAGAAGTCAAAGTTTTGGACCTGAGCATCTTGGGAGGATGATGTTATCACTGAGGCAAGGAAGATTGCAAGAAGGACAGGTTTAGGGGAGGACTGAGAGCTCAGTGTAGACAAGCTCCCTTGAGGTCCTTGCTAGACATCACATGGGGGCTTTACATGGGGTGCTGAAGACATGAACCTGAAGTTCAGGGAAGAGGTTCAGTCTGGAGGCAGTAGTGGTTTAGAGGGACACAGGCAAAGTATAGGAAGAGTTTTCTTTGCTACCATGTGATAGATTATAGTGTTTGTTGATGGGAATGATCCAATAGAGAAGAAAAATTGGCAATGCCGAGGAAGGGAGAAACACTGGAATGATGCCATCAAGTAGGGAAGAAGGAATGAGATCTAGAACACAGAGGTTGTCTTGAGATGGGAGTGCAAGCAAGTCAGCGAGTCACAGGAAGACAGGCAGAATGGACACATGTGGACACAGCTATGTGGCTGTATGCAGTGGCAGAACTTTGTAGAAGTTCTTTTTTAATTTGTTTCTAGTTTCTCAGGGAAATAAGGAGCAAGAAATATTGTCAATTTAGAGTGAAGAGACTTGGAGAGACTGACGGGGATGCATTGACAGTCTATCACGTGTGGCAGTGTGGGGGATGGGATGGGCAGAGTGACACCAACCTGAAAAGACCACGGCCATTATGCTCAGGAGAGATGCTGAGGGTCTGGACAGGGAGGTGTTGCTAGGCATGGAGAGAGTGCTCAGACTCTAGATATGCTTTGGAGATAGGAACTTTATCTGGATTGGCTGTGGAAGGGAGAGAAAAGGAGGGATCAAGAATAAAAATGTTTTGAAAAACATCCTAAAAAGGCAACACATTGTAATTGCTTCAGCTATATTGAGATGAAGGCCTTGAAGATTTTACTATTTGGCTCAAACATCTAAAGTTCACTATGGCTCTTTTCTTGTTTAAAAATCCCTTTTAACAGTCTGGTAATCTTTGATTTTACCGTACTATGATTACAAAGCAGCACAAATTTTGATTTGAGATGTTGCTGGCAATCACTGGGTTCTGCAAGTCAGTAGTATATCTTTACTTTGCAGATGAAGAGACCAGGGCCCACAAAGGTCTGTGGAGCTAATTACAAATGCTGGGGGGAGGGGAGATAAAATAAAAAAATACTTCATTATTTTAGAATAATAAAATGTACTTTACATCTTAGATTGCAGAACATTAACTACATGCTTATTTTGCTTAATAATGCCTAGGACAGAATCTCATGCAAATAGATACTTCAGAAATTCATTTGACAATGATTCTGCATGATACATTAATTGCCATTGATTGTCAAAAAACCCTTTTAAATATGCATAAAGGAATTTACAATCTTGGCAGCCTTTTCCAAAAGAGCTATGAGATTTTTGCTCCTCCCAGAAAACTGAGTATTTCCTGTGTCCTGTGTTTTTGCTTTTAGAAGAAAAGTAAAAATACAGACAATCCTTTTCAAGCACTGATTTTTTTTATGTTTTATTTTTTGCATTTTTAAACTTTGTTCTTTTTAGTTATACATGACAGTAGAGTGTATTTTGACATAGCATACATACATGGAGTATATCTTCCAATTCTTGTGGTTGTACATGATGTGGTGTTTCACTGGTCATGTATTTATATATGAGCATAGGAAAGTTATGTCCAATTCATTCTATTGTCTTTCCCCCAATTTCCCTCTGTTCAGTCTGGTGAACTTCCACTCCTCCCTCTCTCTGCCTATTGTGAGTCAGCATCCACATATCAGAGAGAATATTTGGCCTTCGGTTGTTTTGGGATTGGCTTATTTCACTTAGCATGATAGTCTCCAGTTCCATCCGTTTACTAGCAAATGCCATAATTTCATTCTTCTTTATGGCCAAGTAATATTCTATTGTCAAACACTGATTTATTGAAGTTTTACATAGGATCTTAAATTTTTGGCTTATTAACTCATAAAAGTATTTGACACTGAGATTTCACTCATATTTGATGCTGTGTTTTTTAAAAAAAAGTTTGCTATGCCAGTCACCCTCGTTCCTGAAATGTGACAGCTTTCCCTAAAAAGCAAATAGTGGCAAAGTACTAGAAGTAGGGTTGGAGCTGTGGCTCAGTGGCAGAGCGCTTGCCTAGCATGTGTGAGGCACTGGGTTCCGTCCTCAGCACTGCATAAAAATAAACAAATAAAATAAAGACATTCTGTCCATTTACAACTCCAAAATTTTTTTAAAATAGTACTGGAAGTAGCTTTTTATTATTCATTGCCTTTGAATTGTTTCTAAGCTCAAAAATATATGTTTACTAAATATTCTTTATTTGTCCAGATTGTTTATAGAGAAGGTCAGTGTTTTCAACTTGAATATCAGCCCTTTGAGGGCAGGTAAGATTTTCTACTTGAATGTGCTTCATACAACATCTGGCACAATACATAAGAAATTGTGCATGGAATAAAAAGTAATTTAATGCTTAACTTTTCATTTATTACTACATTTAAAAAAAGTCATATTTCCCTCTGTGTGTAAACATGCACGTACAGAACTCCAATGTCTTTGGATTCATCTACCTCTGACAATTCACCATCTAATTAATTAATCATCTGATAATTAAAATGACCTCCTTTTGGCTGATATTGGATCCCAAGAAAGGTTCAAAAGAAACTTGACACATCATGTTGTGTCATGTTCCATTGTGAGACACTCCTGTTGTTTATCACATTATGTCATATCTGATCACATTGTGGCAATGTTAAGTTGAACAAAACATAGTGACATATTAGAAAAGAATCCAGCATATCAGGTTTACATAAAGCATGCATTCTTCACTCTTCCAAAATGGAATCCTCTAGGCAAAGTTGGCCAATTTGGCATCAACGAATCCAAGACTGCTATTCATTAGGTGAGTTCAGACTATCAGACTTGGTCCTTTCCTCAATTTCTAGTTTAAGGTTTTGGCTAAACACTCGGAACACGTGGGACTGTATGGTTTACAAGTCTTGCATGATCCTGTACTTTTGCACTGAGTTCTCGAGCCAGCACTCATTGTCATGATGGAAGAGAATTAGAATATAGAACCTTTAATTGAATTTTGGACATACCATTTTGCTTCATCCCCAAAAGAACGATGAACAAGAATTTGAAATGCAATGACAACTGTGCAAGAAAACCCAAATTTTATAGTCTCTGTTTGGCATTCTGTATTCATGACTGCTTCAGTTATGGCAGCATTATCGCCTTCATATTTGTGGAGATGATTCTGATTCCAAGATGGTATATTGATTTCAAAAATATAACTAAGTTCTCTGGCCCTATGAGATATAGTGAATCCAAATAAATAGCATGCACTTTTAACATTGCCTGTTAAACATTTTAATATGCAGTATGCAAGAGCATCAGCTCATAATTCCAATTTTCACTTACTGTGATTAGTATACTGCATTATGAAGGAGTGGTATGGAGTTTAGGGAGGACTTATGCAGTGAATGTGACCCACGGCTGACACACTGTATCTCTAATAAGCTACAGATGACATGGGTCCCTTCTCAAAGGGGATATTGGCTTTCTGTATATAATTAATAACAAGAAAACTGTATCCTGACTTTAAGGTCTGCAGTAGCATCCTAGAACAAAAAGGGCCATAAATTAACATCAATTATGTATTAAAGTTCCAATTAACCTGGCTGACACTGATATACTCTAACAAGGCACATTTAGATAAGAGAAAAAAACTCTCTAATTACTTGGAACAGGACCTTATGACCCATTCTGCTCTTTTATCCTAAGTCCAACCTAATGAAGAATGAAGTGAGAGGGGAAAAAATTCCACGTAAGGTGACAATACAACACAGAAGGTATCTCCTGGGGTATCCTTTAACCACAAAAAAACTCTTCATGAGGAATATTTTACTGTGCATGGATTCTTCAAAACAAACAGCCATTGAAGAAGAAGAGCGTTTTAAAATTGAAAATGGTGGCATTCTTTGAGATTTCCCTCTAGAACCAGTTTGGCACATTTTAAACATTTGAAGGGAATCTCTCCTCCCCATCCTCCTTTCTGCCCAGAAATAAGCTCCTGGGTCAAAATTCCTTCTGCATTGCTAATTCTCCCTACTCCCCAGATCTTTGGACAGCCTTACTATTTTCCATTTGATGTGGGAAAAGCAGTCTGGTCCCGAATCCTCATCTGTTTTCCAGGTGGCTCCTTGGATTTTGTTCATCTCTGTCTCTGTCCACTGCCTGGGTGTCTTGCCTGTTTGGTTCTCTAAGTCCCTGTGTTTCTCCTGATGTCCCTTGATCTATTAGTTTTATCCGCAATTGCATATGCAACTTCTAATTTGTGTCATGCCGTAGAGTGTTTCTTCAACCAAAAATACAGAAATAGTAGATGAAGGTGCTCCTTGAATAAATGAGAGGGAAAATGCAGTGATCTTGGGTATCAAGGAGGAAGTAGGAGCAAGGCATATTCTAACAGCTGGGCAGATACAGAAGGGAAGAACACATAGAATAAAATAAGCAGTGAGTTGTCTGTCTCACACTTTTATCTTTCTGTGGATCCTTATGACATGGCCCTGTCTGTTCTAGCTCACCCTCCACCTTCAGTGGAGGAGCACTGCATTCTCTGTCTCATTTACCCCTCCTCTGCCAGGCTTTCCTGCTCACCCCCTTCCTGCTGCCCTCACCAAATAGCACAAGGCATAAATACTTTCTTCAAGGCTCTTCCCTGCCTACATCCCAAATCAGACCAACTTTTTATAGACATGAATGAACTCAGCTTTTAGCCAAATATGAAATAAAAAAATCAAGAAATGCATCTAAATAAAGCAGAATTTCTACTTATACATTTGAATAAATATATCCAAGTTCTTTCAGGGCCATAGATATGTGTGAATAGATACTTACATCTATCTAAGTACTAAGTAAGTATCTAGAACAGATGCTTATGAATAGAGATGAAAGTAGCCATAGAGAATTTAAATTCTGTCAACATATGTGGCCAATGAAATTATCCCCAAGTAAAACTCTATGATTTTTTTCTTTTTCTTTTTCTTTTTTCTTTTTTTCAAAGGAGAGTGATAGTAAAAACCCAATGCCTAGGATGTTGTTAGCACAGCTTGGGGGCTGGGATCTAAAGTTAACTGGTCCGAGCTGTGGCCGGTGGGGGAAGGGAAGCTGTCCTGCTGCCGGGTAAAGAAGGCCCCAGGAACTTCCTTTGAAAGCTGACTTTCTGCCCTTAACCCATTTTGGCCTATGTGCTCAGGCTCAGGGCTTCCAATAGTTTTCTTGTTCCCAATTTTGTGTTTTTCTGACCTAGATTTGATAACCCACCTCTATCCTCTATAACTCCATTTAATACTGTTTTTGTCTACTTCATTGGAAACCTTAGTTCAAGGATAAACAGGAAAGTCCTACAAGTTTCCAGATAGAAAGAACAAGTTACATAAAGAAGTAAAAAGAGTCAGAGTGGCCTTGTTCTTTCCCTTTGAAACATGAAAGTCAGAAGACAATAGAATATAGCATCTACAGAGTTTGAGATGAAATTATTATAATGTGATTCATATGAGAGGAAAAAAAAAGCAACAAACCCATGAACCTTTGCCCCAAACAACTGATGCTAGCCACCGTGATCTCTCATCTGTATGACTGCAGTGGCCTCTTAACTGGAGTCTGTTCTCTACACAACAGCCAGAATGATCCTTTAGAAAACAATGGTCAGATCACATCACTCCTGTGCTCAAAACCCCTTGGCACTTCCCATCTCCCACCTCTGACCTTCTCCCTTTGCTCACACCTTGACAGCACAATGGTTGCCTGTGCATCAGCCGGGAATGAACTTCACCAGACTACATGAGGCTCCCTCCCACCCTCAGGTCTTTGTTTAGTTACTATCTTATCAAAGAGGCCTCTCTAACCCCCTCTATTTTAATAAAGTAGTAGCCCCCTCCCTGGTCATTCTCTATCTTCCTTGCTGTGCTTTATTTCCTATATAACATCATATTCTGTTTTACTGTCTCTACTTGATTTTGTGTGTGTGTATGTGTGTGAGGGGGTGCTGGGGATTGAACCCAGGGCCTCACACAGGCTAGGCATCCACTGGTAGCAACGAGCTATACCCCTAGCCCTGTGTACTTGTTTATTACATTTTTCCCAATAGAGTATGAATACCTATTTGTTTGTTCATTGTTACCACCTAGAACTGGCCATTAGTAAGCACTCAGCACTCATCATTTATCAAAAAAAGGAAAAGTGTCCGGTACTCAGCCAAGACACTGTCCTATTATTTAAAAAAAAAAAAAAAGGACACATGTTGATATGCAGGGACTCGGAGACTTGATTGTCCAGAAACATCAATTGGTTAAATTGTTGAGAAGACCTTGGAACACCTAAAGCACTTGTTTACAAACAGTAGATTTTCAGACCCCAACCCAGATCAATAGAATAGAAATTTCCAGGGGAAGCTCCTAGAGTCTTAATATTTCAAACTACTAAGTTGAATATTTCCAAGTGCCTCTATCATAAGGCAAGTTTCCTATCATAAGGCAAGTTAATCATATAACAAAAAAATCTGAATTGACTTTTAGTAGCAGTAGTTGCAGTGTGTTCATGTGTCTGAATGTGTATAATACTCTATCTATCATCTATCTATCTTTCCAGAGTTTAACAGGGAATTTGCAATATAAATTCTGTATAAGGATCCTTGAAATAGAGCAGATTTCTATCTCATCCATTCTTTAAATTGCTCATTTTCCATTACAGTTTCAATTACAGTCAGTCCAGTTGTGTTTCAGTACTAAGTTCCTTTTAGCAACAGCCAGATGCAGCTGGAAATGCATAGACATGATACTGTACTTGTTAGAATGAGCTCATCTGTTCATTTTAATAGGGGGAAGGAGAGGAAGGGAATTAAGTCTCACTGGTAATACTTATATAAGACACACTAGGATTCTGTGCCTGACATTTGGTATATGGGCAAATTATCTTTCTCCCCAATATTCTGAGAGAATCACTATGATACAGCTTGGTACGATAACTGATTATACATATTGGAGAAAAGTTAATTAGGCTCACAATACTCAGTTCGAAAAGGCAGGCGATTCTTAAAATGGTTATAAGTGGTTAGCATAAAATGCTGTTACATAATTAAAGCAAACAATTGTTTGGATAATACAATTATGGCAAAAATTAATTCTTGGATACCAGATAAGTAAAGCACTACTGCATAAAATAAGAGCCTTGAAAACAAAGTGCATATCATCTTAGTGGAGGGACATAGCATGTAAGAACATGAAATCATGAAAGAGTAATGAAACAGTGCTCTCAAACAAGCCACCTAATTACTTTGATTCACACAGTATCCTCACCAATGAAATGGATATAATGATGTAAGTCTCCCAGGGAGGTTTGAGGATTAAAGGAGATAATTCATGCCCTTGATAATGGCATATAATTCCACTAACTAAATAACAACAGAAATTCAGAGAAAGAAGTGATGCCTGAAGATCAACATAGCCAAGGAAGCCTTTGCAGAGATGGAAAGATGGAAGCTTTGGAGAAAAAAAAGATGGAAGTTCTTGGAGAAAAAGATGGAAATTCTAGGTAGGAGAACGAGTATGAACAAAGGTCTGAAGGTGGGACACAGCATGGTGCTTTGAAAGGACAATGAAGGGACCATCTGATTGAAGGTATGGGTCATAAAAGATGAGATTGACCAGGTGAATATACCTCTTCCTAGTAGAAAATAGACATAAACAAAGAGGAGAAGAGAACAACATCTCATGATCTACCACTCAGAGATAAACTGCTTATAAGAACTTCAGTATGCTGCCTTCTCATTATTTTGTCCAAATGCAAATATCCACTTTTATAATTAAAACATAATCTGGGATAATACTACACATGCACTTTTGTAACCTGCTTTTAATATTTGTCAGCATTTTTGCATGCCATTGCATAATCTCTGGAAGCATGAATTGTGATTGCCATGTAATATATTTTGTCGCCTTCCTGTTAAGTCAACTGATTATTTTTGGACCTTTTGGCTGCTCTGTGTTTCTTCCCCCTCTAATGTGTGTAACACTTCTATGAGAATAATTTTTAAAAAATCTGATATTTTTTCCTTCACAGGAGGAATGATCAGAATGACAGCTTGGTCCAAAATACATGAATATTTTTAAGGTTATTGATATATTCTGCTAAATTGCTTTACTGAAATGTTGTGCCAATTTATGTTTCCAGCAGCAGAAATGAGACAATGCATTTCATTTCACTCTTGGCAGAAAAATTAGGACTCAGTGGAGTTCTTGATCACAGGAAGTGTGGTCTGGCAACAGTAGGTAGAAGAATGGAAGGAAGAGGTGTTGGAGCCAAACAGTGATGGACAGGTGCCATGACTGGTACTGAACTTGGATGGTCCCAATATGAGGAGAGAAGAAGGAAAACATCTAAGAAATTCTCCTTCCTTCCATCCATACTCTTTCTTTGCCTCTCTTTCTCTTCTTTCTTAAAACCTCACTTTCCATTTATTAATAAAATTACATGTAGGAATTGGTAAAATATAGAAATGTAAAAAATTAACATTTTATTACATATCTTTTCAGTCTTTTTCAATATATCAATATATTTTATAACTACTTTCACATATTGAATATTCATTTCAAAAATGAAAGTATTTCCTTTCTTGGATGTAACAATTAATTTATGCTTTCCTCATTAGTGGATAAATAGAAATTTTCTGATTTTTTTTTTAGTATTTTATATAGTACTGCTACAAATAACTTTGTCTCCTTCATATTGTCTTTATTTATTCATTTGTTTTTTGGTACAAGGTATTGAACTCAGGGGCACTTGACCACTGAGCCACATCCCCAGCTTGTTTTTGTATTTTATTTGGAGATAGGGTGTCACTGAGTTGCTTAGAACTTTGCTAAGTTGCTAAGGCTGGCTTTGAATTCTTGATCCTCCTGTCTCAGACTCCCAAACCTCTGGGATTGCCACCACGCCCGGTTCCATATTGTTGTTATTTCTAATGCTTCCATCAACAGGAAGGACTTACTGAGTAAATGTTACAGATGGATTTTAAGTCTAAGATGAATTTTCAATGAATCAGAAACAGAATTCATCACATGCACCCACTAAGACCATTAAAAAATGATCCCTGTGTTTTTGAACTTGAAGACTAGATCACAACACAAAAATTCCAATGAGAATTGCTTGTGGAGGAAAGTTGATGAGCTCAATTTTGAACAAATGAAATTAAAACAGAAGATAAATGTTATTTCAAAAAAATTGAAGAGTTAATTTTTATTTCCACTATTGACAGTTTTTATTTTGCTATGTATACTAAATCAAAATATAAGAACAGAAAGGTATACACACTATTTTTTATCTTTCATGCTGTCACATAATATTTCTGAAAATAGCTCCCAGTAGAAAAACTGCAGAAAAATACTTGATTCTTCATTTCCTTTTAATTTTTTAAAAATGTATTTATTCTAATTAGTTATACATGACAACAGAATGTATTTTAATTCATTGAACACAAACAGAGTACAACTTTTCATTTCTCTGGCTGTATATGCTGTAGAGTCACACCATATGTGCGGTCATACATGTACCTGGGGTAATGATGTCCATCTCATTCCACAGTCTTTCTTGCCCCCATGATCCCTCCCCTCCCTTCCCTGCCCTTTGACCAAAGTTCCTCCATTTTTCCCATGTCCTTTCCTCATTATGGATCAGCATACACTTATCAGAGAGAATACTTGGCATTTGGTTTTTTTAGATTGGCTTACTTTGCTTAGCATGATATTCTCCAACTTCATCCATTTATCTGCAAATGCCATACTTTTATTCTCTTTTATTGCTGAGTAATATTCCATTGTGTATATATACCATAGTTTCTTTATCCATTCATCTATTGAAGGGCATCTAGGTTGGTTCCACCATTTAGCTATTGTGAATTGAGCTGCTATAAACATTGAAGTGGCTGCATCAGGGTAGTATGCTGTTTTTTAAGTCCTTTGGATATAGACTGAGGAGTGAGATAGCTGGGTCAAATGGTGGTTCCATTCCAAGTTTTCTAAGGATTCTCCATACTGCTTTCCAGATTGGTTGCCAATTTGCAGTCCCACCAGCAATGTATGAGTGTGCCTTTTCCCCACATCCTCACCAACACTTACTGCTGTTTGTTTTCTTGATAACTGCCATTGTGACTGGCGTAATGATGAAATCTTAGAGTAGTTTTGATTTGCATTTCTCTAATTGCTAGAGATGTTGAACATTTTTTCATATGTCTGTTGACCGATTGTATATCTTCTTCTGAGAAGTGTCTATTCAGCTCCTTAGCCCATTTATTGATTGGGTTGTTTGTTTTTTTGGAGGGTTTCCCATTTAATTTTTATGTTTACCCTATCTTTTAGCCCATCTTTCAGTCATTACTTAATGGAAACATTAGCATATGTCATTGTAATTCCTTTCTGTTTGTGAATGGAAGAACTATCTTGTTCTAAAGCATTCAGTTAGTGGGCTTTGCCCAACCAAAACCAGTCTATGAAACTGATCTATCAGTTCCATAGTTTTCCAAGTGAGCTGGTGTAAAAGTTAGTGTACTCCTTCATAGAATATGGTGGAGTCCATCTCGTTCATGTAACAGTTTGATTAATTTCACTCCCCAATATAACTCCTTATTTTATTTTTTTGAGTGTCTTTTATAAACATATTTGAATCTTTGTATATTTTTTCAATATGTTAGTATCTATCTGGAAACTGGAAAGCTAAATCTACTTAAGTTTTTATAAAAAAATTACTGGTATATTTTGTCCTGCTTTCATCATCCTGATAATGATGGCCCATCATCCTGCCCTAAACATGTTAAGGATATCAAGATTGTTATTCTATCCCAGTGCTTTTCAGTCTGATAGAAATCAAAATCATCTGGGAGGTTTAAAAATATTAATATCCAGGTTCCACTACTAGGGATTCTATTTAAGGTCTGACCTATGGTCTGGACATTGGTATCTTTGAGAAGTTTCCCAGGTGGTATATTATGGGCACTTCTGGATATTTGGACTTTTCCATCTTCTTCCAATTTCACATCATAACCACCTACAACACCTGGAGAAGCTGTCTTTTTTTTTTTTTTTATTCCTTCCAGTGAAATCCTGGGAACAAACTGTCCTGGAATTGGGATTGATATCATCTCCATCATGATAGAAATTGTATCCTTGACTTGATTCCAATTGCCTAACAGCTCCCTGGACTTGCACGTTTAATCTATATCCTGACCAGCTTAGGTCATTCAGAAATTCTGAACCAAGTATTTGATTCAGTGTTTCATTGCTGTGACCAAAATACCCAACAAGAACAACTTAGGGGAGGAAAAGTTTATTTTGGGGCTCATGGTTTCAGAGGTCTCAGTCAATAGACAGCAAACTGCATTGCTCTGGGCCTAAGGAGAGACAGAACATCACAGAGGAAGAGTGTGGTTGAGAAAAGCAGCTCAGGACATGGCACCAGGAAGCAAAGAGAGCACTCTACAAACCAGGGACAAAGTATAAACACAAAATTAAAGCCCACAATGATGTATTTCTTCTAGCACACTCTACCTGCCTACAGTTATGCTCAGTTAATTCATATCAGTGGATTAATGCACTGATTAGGTTAAGTCTTTTTTTTTTTCAAGCCCACTCTGAACTTTCATGCATCATCTCACACATGAGCTTTTGGGGGACACCCCATTATCTAAGCCATTACACCAAGTATTGTTCATATTTGGCCTTTTGGCTGTCAAATTCTCTAATAGAGTTCAGAGTTTGAGATAGCTCAAGTTATAGCTTGTGTATGTGTGTGTTGCTGGGGATTGAACCCAGGGCTTCACATATGCCAAGCACATATTCTACTGCTGACCTATATCCTCATTCCAAGTTATAGCTTGACCTGATCCTGTTAGTACAGTTAGTCTCTGTTAGTTTTCTTTCTCAACTCTACTGGAATGTCCCATCAGGAGGTTTGCTGTTTTCTTGGTTCTACCAATCTATTGCCAAAGATGCTAATAATAACATTGAAATACTCAGTGGAAAAACATAGATCTTGGTAATTCTGGGAGATAAGGTTTCTTATATCTATTAAAAACAATAGTTGATAATAATATTCTCTAGTCCAGTAGTACTCAAAGTATCATTCTGGCACCATTAGTCTCAGTATTAGCCAAAAATTTACTAGAAATGCAAATTCTTGAGTTTTTCTCCAGACTTGTTAAATCAGAAATTTTGGAGGTGGGGCTCAATGGTTTGTGTTTTCATAAAATTTCTAAGTGATTCTGATTCTCAGTCAAGTTTGAGAGTCACTGCTCTGATCCAAGAGATTTCTGATGTTCAGTTTGTTTTAAAGCAAGTAGAAGGATCAAAGTAAGAATTGTGAATAAATTGTGTCATGTGGATTTGTTTCAAATTATTCACATCCAACCCTCCTGCAGAGAAACAATTATTGTGATTTTTCCAAAATGCAATAGGAAGTAACATTTCTTTGTTTTTGTCTCTTCTGAGTGTGATTTCCAAAATAAGAGTAATAAAGCTCTCTCAGTCAACCTTACATCAGGCACACGCTGCATACACAGCAGTACAGGGAGTGGTGATGTAACTGGACCCCAAAGAAATGAAGATGTACGACAAAGTCTTTTGTTTGTGAAGTGTGTTCCTCTTTCCAGAAGAAACAAATTTGGGGCTGGAAAAAAAATGAGTTCGATATCTATTTGTTTTAGCTCTGAATTGATTTTAAAAATCCATTTTTTGGTTCTGTTTACTAGTTTATGAACTCATTTTCTTTTGCTTAAAAGTAGAATACCCTTTAGTTCTCTAGATAGCTTTTCACGGAAATGCATTTATTCACTAGCAGTAAATTGAGGAGAAAGGAGATAGTTCAGTCATCAAATATTTTTTACCTAAATCTAATTTTCATATATGAAATAGCATATTATCACACATAAGGAAAAATAACTTAAATTATGTATTTATAGACATGAGCCTTAATGGGGTCACTGAAGTTGTTGGCAATGGCACTGCAGGCCATGTCAGGCAGTGTCATGGGATCTAGAGCCCTAGGGTGGGAGGTGGGAAGGGAGACGCCTGTATCATCTTCCACTGTGACAGCATAGCAGAGCACACACTGTGGCGATCACAGAGACCTCCCAGCAGAACAGGTGTTTAAAGAGCCACATTAATAAGCACATTGGCCACTTGTGCGATGGTGAACGTCTTGCAAAATATGTTTTGTAAACATTAGTGAGTGAAATAAAACTTTCTCCAGTAATATATTTGATTATGTCTCTGTAACTAAACACCAGATTAAAAGGCCAGGTACTACTACAGGTAATCTCACTTC
>JAQQSJ010004300.1:0-10651 GCA_028644305.1 Xerus rutilus
AGTCAATGTGGCATAACGTCTAAACTCTGAACAATATCTAAATGCTATGACATAGGCTTTCTGGAGATCTGATGAAACTATGTAAAACACTGAGTGATTTGCACTGATTATCTTATTTGATCCACCCACAAACCATAGTGAAGTGGATATTCTTAATCTCACACGAGGTTAAAATGGAATGCCTGGCTTCAAACCCACAGCTTGCTGGCTCCAAGATTTATTTTTCATACTGAGGATTGAATCCATGGTGCTTAACCACTGAGCCACATTCCTAGCTTTTATATATCTTATTTAGAGACAGGGTCTCACTGAGTTGCTAGGTGCCTCCCTAAGTGGCTAAGGCTGGCTTTAATCTTGTGATCCTCCTGCCTCAGACTCCCCAGCTGCTAGGATTACAGGTGTGCACCATGGTGCCCCCCAAATTTATAATCTTAAGTGCCATTCTTACCTTCTTAATTTTTCTTTATGTCACAAACTTTTTCTTGCTGTTCTTTCATTTTCTGTTCTAATGCAGAGCACTTGCAGAGCTGGTGAAACACAAGCCCACGGCCACAATGGATCAACTGAAAACTGTGATGGAGAAATTTGGAGCTTTTCTACAAGAGTGCTGCAAAGCTGCCGACAAGGAGTCCTGCTTCTCTGTCGAGGTGCGGGAGCTGCTTTCATGTTAATATATCCAATTTCCATTTTTGTACATTGGGTCAGGTCAGGGTTAGGGATTCATGTTTTGAATGATGTGTGGAGCCGTCTATGTCCAATTGTCTTATGAAATGAGTTAAGTAACTCTTGGTTTTATCTCCTGCTGCAGTGTGGCATACTATTCAATTTTTGTAATGTCTTTTCTGTTCCAAACTCGTGATGGTTGTGAATAGATAGAAATATTTATAAGACCTGAAATGTTTTGGTCAGTAAAGCGAAGCATTAATTTATTCAAACATTTTCCTGAAAAGTGCTGGTTTCTCATTTGATTGAAGTTTACAAGTTAGTAGGTGTGGGAATGGACATTCAAACATCTAAATCATTTAATCACTTAGTCACCCCTACGGCCTGACAATATATATATATATATTTATTTTCTTGGGGAGGATTATTGTTAGTGAGCTTCTTTGTAGAGATCCTGGTAGTAAATGGGAATTGGAGGGGGTGATGCATGGACAATCACTTCATAATCACCTATTTTTTTTGCATAACCTGCTGTTTTTTGTATTCTAATGGTAATGCTAATATTTTCCCAACATCTGTCATTTCTTTGTATTCAGGGCCCAAAAGTTGTTGCTGAAAGTCAAGCTGCCTTAGCATAAAAACATCACAATTGCAAGCATGACAGGTAACTATACTTTAGATTTTTAAAAAAATAATTATAATCAGTATTATTAAAAATGCAAAAAAGATGACTGAACATTTTTCAAGAGCTGCATAGACAAGCACCAACCACTATTCTTAGGTCTTTCTATAAATTAACTTATATAGTTCTTAAAATAATACCTGAATCAGGTACTCTTATTAGTCCCATTTTGTAGATGAACAAATGGACACATAAAGGCACAGGGTACCTAATTTGTCTACTAGGGGAAAACAAAGTAGCAATAGGTTGAGTAGAACTTTGAAATTCCAGCAAGAGTTAAGAGTTAACCATTGTCCTTTTCTGACATATGTGACCTGAGTGCAGAGTCATCTGAGGTTCCTCACCAGCAGAGACTCTAAGTGTTAGAACTATATGAAAGAACATTTTTCAGTTTAAAAACAGATGAATATCAATGGTTTCACATGGTTCAACCTAATTTTTCGATAAGGTATCTATCCTATATAAACTTCCACTGTAGAATGAATAATGACTAAATTTCAAACAAGTCAACATGCTGAAGCATAGTAGAATTTCTCTTCTGAGAAAAGGCACACTTTAAAACACAGATATTTGATCATAAGCATGTTTGACCATTTGTTTTTGGTTAATATTTTGGAGCAGAATTTAAAAAATAAAATAGCAATGAAACGTATCATTAAAACCAATTGTCTTACCATATAATACCTGCTTGTACATTCAAGCAAAGCATAGCAATTTTGTATCTCCAAAAATTTGGTTATTCCCACATGTGATGTGTTTTAGTCCTGAGTGGAAAAAGTTTCTTCCTAGATCTCCAAATTTGTGCAGATATTTTTTTGTTTAGGTGTAACTTAAGTAAGAGTATATGCTAAATAGCCCTGATAGAGGCCTCTGACTTAAGTCTGGTGGAACCAGTGATGAAGTGGGGACTTCACAATCTTTTGGTGTGTCCTCCACACTTGTGCAATGGAAGAGGAATCCAGCTAAACCTCTGACAAGTTTAAATTGTTTCGGCTGGTGGAAATTGCAGAAAGACAATTGAAATAATTTAGCATTAGTTGTAACAGATTGGAAAAATATATGACATCTTACAAATAGCCCTTCTATTTTCTCCTTTTGTTTTCCAGCCTGCCCAGAGAAAAGGAGAAAGAGACTAAGACTTTATTCATCTGTTTGTATTTTTTGTTGGTGTAAAATCAACTAAGAATCTCAACTTTCTTCAAACATTTGACCTCCTTGCTCTAAGCTGCAACTAATAAAAAAGTGAAAAGAACCTAATATTATGGTCCAGGACTGTTATTTTCCAAAATTGTGTTTTCATCCTGAAAATTTTGTGGTTCTGTGAAGGTTTCCATTTTCTCTCTCTCACTCCACTTCGGCAGAGGGCTTCTAGTTCCTTAGAGGCTACTTCATGGAAAGAAATATTCATTCTCTTCTGAGTTATGGATTATAAAACATTCCAAATAGCATTTTAACATTATGAAGGAATAAACTGGCAGGGGTAGGGGATATACAGCTTGGCTCTTCCTCACTACTTGGAATTTCTGAGAACTAGTTAGGGACAAAAGAGATAGAGATGACTTTAAAGGTGACTAATTAAAAAGCAAGTTGTTCTTGGAGAAATTTAAGATAGTGTAGGATGACAATACATGGAATGTGTAAGAAGTTTGTAGAAGCATTATTGGAAGAGAGGGTTCGGCAATCTGGAAGAATTTATAGGCAAGAATGATTAAAGTGTATTGAACTGATGAAGTACAAGAATTTTTACAGGTTTCTTATGAAGAAGTGAGATGTTATACCCAAAACTAGGCCTCTTTTCCCTGTTCCTGTATTTTTATATTTTTATTGACTTGGTTTTATACTGTGATTACTGTAAAGATTAGACGACCAGGGAGAAGAAGAATTTAAGCCACTCGGCAAGGCTTTATTGAAATACATGCCCTCTGGCCAAATTCCCCGTCCATCAGAGCATGTCAGGGAGGAATGACGCTGGATCTTCCATGCACAGAGAATTTCAAGAAAGCCCGGTCAGGAAGGGGAGGGCTTGGGGACAGGAAGGGAAGGCCAGAGTCCTTCCTGGATAGGTCAGGAAAACCCACTGATTGACAGGAGGCATGTCTCGATGTGATGTCAGGCTTGCTGCTGCTCCACAGCTGCAGACCCCTTCCCCTAATTGGACATTTTGGACCCTGACCAGACCTAACATCCTGGCCTTTTTGGTGATATAGGACGGCAGATTCTGTCTGGCTACTTCGTGCGGGATTGGGGTGTCGAGCGATGGGGATGCGGCTGGTGCGTTGGTCAGGCAGGGAGGCAGACGCAGGGGTATGGGAGCCTCTGGTTGTCAGTCATGTTGCTTGAATGTAGAAACATCATCTGTGAGTAGGAACAGAAGCTTGGGAGAGATTACTGATTAGTAGAAAAAGAAGGGGGGCTGCCGAGAAATTTTGAGTTTGGTGGGAGTCCAGCGTGATGGGAGTTCAAGGCTGGTCTATTCTGTAATGAAATTTAAGTTTTTAAGTAGCAGTTACTGCATAATCAAGTCCTCTAGCCCAGAGGCAGTGAATGGGGACCAAGGAGAGCCCCACTATTATCAATAGAAAATGGCCCTTTTTTGCCCTAGAAAGGGAGGTAGTAACAAGTCATGGTAATTCAGCCTCATTGTATAGTTAAGTCCCTATAACAAGGCTGGAGAGGACAAGGCATATAAACATAGTATTTAGTTTTTAATGTCATAGATGTCTATCTTTAAATTATTTTAAATACCCAGGAATGGCTGTGTTTTTGGTTTTGCTAGGTGTTTAAGAAGAAGCAAGTCAAATTGACTTTTGTTCTTACAAATTGTTAAGAGTCACCTTTTGTTTTCCTGGGAGGCATCCTTGAGGAACTTGAAGGCAGCACGTTAGCTCTGCTGGTGCCATCTGTGTGAGGACAGGTCGAGGTCTGGCGAGGTCTGGTGCTGATGCGGCTTCCGTGGGAAGCCTGAGGGACAGTTCCCCCTTTTTGGTGACCTTCCTCTTCATCATATGGCATTTGATTGGCTCTTTAATTCTCTAATGGTCTCAGAAATCTCCTTGATCAGGAGATCCTGCAGCCCAGAGATGTAGAGCGCTCCAGAGAAGTTCCCTCATTCCTTGGATTCAGGTTGACTCAAAGGGCAAAAGCCAAATACTGGTTTTTTTGGCCCTTTAATTTTAGTTTTTAAGTCTTAATCTTAAACACTCAGCAAGCCAATCTCACCAGTTATAAAGTAAGGGTACTGGGCTTTAACTTTAAGGTCTATCTATCTTATAGGTGGTGGCTGATTTATCTTAAAATAATTTGGGTTGGTTGTTCTTGAAGTAGTACCTCTGTAAAACATTAACAGGCAATAGTTAGAGTTTCGGTAAAATACAAAATAAAATCAACAAAAGCAAAACATATTTAGTTTATGTAACAGCTTTCTTAAAGTTTGGCTGAGTTATATATTATATCCCTGTTTGAGGTCTTAATGATCTTTACAACAAAATTAATCGTTTGAACATATCTTTAAATGAACTGGAGTCTCATCTATTTTGAAGCCATTGTAGTAAGCTGGGAGACAGAACTATCTCAGGTAAGACAGGGCTCCTTGTAAAATCTTAGCAGGATATTAAATAGATTAGTTCCTCATTTATTTAAAAGATCACTCTGATGTAAAAATAACTTAAAGCCTTATCTTATTGATGATAGGTTCAGTTATAAAACATTAAATGATATAAATCGATACCATACAAGTTCAGTTTGGATAACATCAGCTTGATATAATGCTGTTTAAAACCTTTTACTTTAAAGTTTGTACATCTGAAATAAATGAACACATCTAATATAAAAGTAGACCAGTTCTAGTAGAACCAGAATTGCATTGATGTTATTACATTAAGTTTAGTTTTGAAGGAAAATTTAGATGTTAACTTTTCGTTTAATTACAGTTGTAAACCTTAATTTTTGAAAGTTAGTTTTTTAAGTGATAAAACCTGACAAATGTAAGAAAGTTAATAAGAGCAGAACATTGTTTTAGATTTTTATATCAGTACATTGAAGTCTAAATTGAATAAGCTTATATTAATTATAGTTAAATTAGTCATAAACATAAACCTTAGAAATTTTCCCTTTATTTAGACATTTTTTTGTATATTTCTGAAGTTAGGCAGATTCCTCCATTTCAATAAGAAATACCTTATGTTATTTATAGTACTTTAAATGAACCATTAGAAATCTTTAAAAATTTATAAACCTTTGTGTTGAAAGAAAGGACAATTGATTTTAACTTTTAAATTAGATTAAGTAAGCTCATATTAGTCACATGGTGGCTGTCCTCTGAGGGAAGCAGGGAAGTTTCTGTAACACAAAGAATTATTAAGTAAGTATCTTAGGAATTCACAACTGATAGGGTAATACAGAGGCAGATGGCAAACCAATGATTTATATAGCTTAGCATCCTAAATAAGGGGGAAACTCAGGTTTTAGCATTAGGGTGCTGTTTAGATTTGAAGAAGCATAATTACCTAATCAAAGCCAAACATAGTCCAAACAAGTAAAACAAAAATAAACTTTTATGACCTCTTGTTTAATTGGCTTTCAATCCTAAGATAGAATTAGGCTGGGTTAGAGAATTATATTCATTTACCATTTATGAAAACATAATGTTAAGTAATTTTGTTTTTAATGATGACAAAGCAATTTTATATCCCCTTGATAAAATTTACCATTTATGAAAACATTAAAAATGTTACCCTATGGAATTTAAAGGAATTAAAAGTATTTGGTATTGGATTTAACAGTTAACATTTTATCTAATCAACACATTTGAGTACTCAATATCAGGTCTGATTTGCTTATTTTTATTAAAAAACCAACACATTATACAAGTGTATTTAACAGTAACATTTTTCCTTGAAGAATTTTTTGATAATGAGATATATATATTAGACATTTTATAGACATTAACATGCTATTAGTCCTTTGACCACGTGGAAAGACTTGTGAGTTGAGTAATTTTAAAGACATCTTTATTTTTGATTCCCCAATTTAAATTGAACCTTTTAAATCATGTGAATTAAAGGTATTTGGATCCATTTTTAATTTTAATTTTTAATTTATGAGTGCTCATTATCTGTGCCAATTTTGATACCATGTACATGGTACATACATACATACATATACACAAAAATAGAGCATGCAAAAAGCCCTTTGAATTAAAGGTATATCTAGTCTCAGTAGAGTGTAAAAAAAATTTTTATAGTTGGATAAAATACATCTGATCAGAAGTTTCAACCTTAGAATGTAGAATGAAAGTTTTAAGTTTAAAAATGTAAGAGTGAAGAGTCCTAGAAAGAGAAAGCAAGCCATCGCAAGTCAGGCAGCTCAAAGATGAGTGAGCGAGAAGTGCGTGTGCGCGAGAGTGAGCACGCTTCACTGGTCCGGCATGCAGACAGAGTGAGCAATGCAGGAACACAGGGTGGCCGGGCCTTGTCCCCGCCCAACGCCATCTCTGGGACGGCACTGGGACGGAGGACAACTCCGCCTCCCGGGAAGGCGGCGCTGCAGCTCTGGAGGAACTGAGAGTGAGGGGAGGGTGCCGCTGCATGGCAGGGAACTCAGACGCGGAGCTGCCCTTCTGAGCAGCACGGAGGCAATGAGGAATGCAGGGAGGCAGGGAAGGCGGGCTCCCTAGTGGCAGGAAAAGTGACCTGGGCCCCGGCGCCAGCCGTCTTGAACAGCAGGGCCCCAGCGGCGCGGCCGCATGAGGACGGAGATAGAGGAGTAATGGGAAAGTGATTTTTGTTAGCGAGAAGAACTTGAGAAGACAGAACAGATGGGAAAGGGAGGGGCGAGAGCGCAGGGAGAAGGACTTGAAAGGACAGAACAGAGGGGAAAGAAGGGAGGGGCAAGAGCTCGTTTCCAACAAAGCCCTGGTGAAAGGAATTTCTGTCCGTTTCCCCATCCGGTGACAAAAATTAGCCAAATCAGTGAGGATTTGAAAATCAAAAAGTTCCTGTGACTTCTCAGTGGTCCCGGGGGAGTGGGCGGGAACATAAATCGGTGTCCCAATGAATGCTCGCACCCACGGGAGAACGAGGGGCCAAGCGGAAGATTGAAGCGTCCTTCGAACCTTCCGGGGCCCGGACGGCAGATGGTGCATGGCTAGCACGGAGACTGGGAACGTCTTCCCAATCTACGTGGCCTGGAGTGGACAGAATGCCCACGCACATGTGCGACTTACAGGATGGGCCTCTGGAGTGAATGGTGGGGGCGGGGCAAGCCGAGAAGCCAGAGGAAGCAGGGGGGGGGTTACTTCATTCTTGTCGGTCTGCATGAGGAGGACAGGGAGTGACTCAGGAGTTCTCTTGGTTCGGAGGGCCTACCTCAACCCTGGTACGGGGAGGTTCTAGCCCTCCCGGGTTTCGGCACCATTATGTAAAGATTAGAAAACCAGGGAGAAGGTGAATTTAAGCCACTCGGCAAGGCTTTATTGGAATACACGCCCTTGGGCCAAATTCCCCGTCCATCACAGCGTGTCCAGGAGAAATGGCGCTGGATCTTCCGTGTATAGCATTTCAAGAAAGCCCGGTCAGGAAGGGGAGGGCTTGGGGACAGGAAGAGAAGGCCAGAGTCCTTCCTGGATAGGTCAGGAAAACCTGCTGATTGACAGGAGGCATGTCTCCTGGTGACATCAGGCTTGCTGCTGCTCCGCAGCTGCTGACCAGTTCCCCTAATTGGACATTTTGGACCATGACCAAACCAAACACTTACTATTTCACAACTTGTTCTTAAAGCAGGAGAGAGCCCAAGGGGAGAATGAAGCCTGGGGTTTCTCGACAATTTATATTCTTGATATTTCCATCCACTCACTGCAATGATCCCAGATGCTTGGTATCAGGAATGAGCAGTAAAAATATAAAATTCATCTAAGTTTCCAAAAAAGGTTTTAGAAAAAGGTAAATAATTTCTAAATAATTTTTTGAGGCAAGTTGCCATGTACAGAGCTACTGCTTTGAAAGATTGAGCAGGACTCAACAAGACTTAAGACACACTTCCTTCTCTTTTGGAACAACATATGTCTGTTCTTCCTCTGAGTTTTAATTGTGCTGATACTCTCTGAATGCTACATTATTTTTATAAACAACCCAAATTGAATTAATCATCCTTAAATCAGTCCAACTATGGAGTCTTCTGATGCCAGAAGATGGTCTTTGAGAGGAGCAAGAAATCCAGAAATTCATGAGTGATTCAGCAGGACTTGGTGGAGAATGCTTCTTTCAGGTTTCTCGTTGCTTATGTGAAGAAAGCGCCTCAGCTGACCTCAGCTGAGCTGATGGCTCTCACCAGGAAAATGGCCACCATGGCAGCCACGTGTTGCCAACTCAGTGAGGACAAGAAACTGGCCTGTGGTGAGGGAGCAGTGAGTGTTTTCTTTAGTTTTTATCAAGTTTCTGCTGTTTGGCTTGAAGTAGCCTCCTAATTCCCATCCAGGAGAAATGGGAGAAACGAGCATGGAGGTGGCTTTAGCAAGCTCTTTCAGTTAGGTGCAGTTGGGGGCAATGTGAGAATCCAGCTCAGAATGGCTGGCCTGTGGCCAGGACTCTGGTCCTTCTAGAAGGGCTGATGGAAATGCAGCCATGCTACTCGACAATGTCTAAGCAAGATTTTTGTATAGGAGAGATGGAACACTAATCTCATATTTCCTTTATTTGCTCATCAAATGCTTATTTTAATGTTACAAAAGAAAGAAAAAACTTTACTTTCAATAGATTACTTGAGCCATACTTAGATTTTTGCCTTTTGTAGAATAATCTTATCATTAAAATGATATCAGGGGCAATTTGTTCCTTTTGACAGGATATAAGGTGTAGAACAGTGTAAATAAGTCCCATGTTCTGAGGAGTAAAATGACTTTCCAGTTACTAACACCAATAACTTTTACGTTCTAATCACTCATATCATACATGATTAAAGATTGAATTTTCAAAAATTATATTCCCCTTAACATCACAATTGTGAAGAAAATTACATATCCATTTTTCTTGTTATTTTTTTTGACATGGGAAATTATTTGTTAATTGTTTTTCATGTCACCAAAGGTTAGGGACAAAAGGAGAGTTTCCTGTGATTGTTACCTTAATCACTGAATTCTTCTCTGAGAAGCCGTAGGGATGCAGGGTCGTGTAAAGTTTCAGGAGTGTAGCTTCCGGGGCTGCCTTCCTACATGCCCATCCTATTTCACCACTTATTAGTTGTGTCACGCTGGAAAAGATACTTATGTCACTAAGTTTCTGCTTTTTCATCTGACATTTGATAATAAAATTTGTACCATCTTCATAGGAGAGCTCTCTTAAATTACATAATCTGAGTAACTCATACAGCATAAACTTGCAACATAATCTAATATACACACAAAGCATGTTAACATTTATTGAAAATGTTTCCTTAGCATTTAAGAAATGTCTGTGAAGTGTGGAAAGCAGGGGAATTCCACATTTGGAATGTCCTAATGGCACATAGATATTGGCCCTATTTCTTTTTTATTAACTGTATTAGATAGATGGGAGAGAGCTCAGTTTGCACTATTCTTATCTTCAGAAAGTGATCCTCTGTATCTCAAAATTAAGGCTCAACTAGACATACACAGGAAACAAACCATGTGTATTTCAAGGGTCAGGGATGAGATTTTTTCCTCCTTTAGAAGTGTATATGTAACCGGAAGTGTTATAATCAGCTGTTACCAAATAGTTGAAGAACTGTCCTCAACATCAATAAGATAATATCTGTCACAAAAAAGCAGACTCATCCCTAACAACAAATGGGTAAAAACTAAATTTATAAATGGCAACACATGGTCCTACACACATAGCAACTTGTCCTTCAATATTAATCATAAGTTGCAGGATATTAAAAGTGATTACAGAGTTTTCTGAAAACCTGAGCCAACTTTGTGACTAATGGCCCATCTCCTTGCTTTCTTCTTTCTCTGTCTTCTAACCAGGCTGACCTTATTCTTGGACAGTTGTGTATCAGACATGAAGCGGCTCCTGTGAACCCTGGTGTTGGCCAGTGCTGCAATTCTTCCTATGCCAACAGGAGGCCATGCTTCAGCAGCTTGGTGATAAATGAGACCTATGTCCCTCCACCATTCTCTGCTGATAAATTCATCTTCCATAAGGATCTGTGCCAAGCCCAGGGTGTAGCACTGCAAGCAATGAAGCAAGAGTAAGAAATGGTCTTTTGCTAGGATGGAGAAGACCAGGAATGCCAAGTAGCTGTTGAGACTTCCATCTTGCATACCTAAAACTCCTGGTCTGATGAGTG
>JAQQSJ010004301.1:0-10649 GCA_028644305.1 Xerus rutilus
AGTGAAGTTAGCCAATCTCAGAAAACCAAATGCCGAATGTACTCGTTGATAAGTGGATGCTGATCCATAATGTGGGGAAGGACATGGGAACAATGGTGGATCTCTGTTCACAGGGGTGTAAGGGAGGAGGGGGCATGGGGACAGCAAGGGTGGTGGAATATGATGGACATCATAGCCCTAACTTTATGTATGACTGCATGTATGTTGTGATTCTATACAACTTACAACTAGAGAATTGAAAAAAAAAAAAAGAATAAATGAAATGTTTAAAAAAAATAAAAATAAAAATAAAACATAAATTAAAGAAAGGCCGAGAATGCTCTTTACTTTTGTGTGGAAAAGTAGCAGAATATTAAATAGATTAGGTCCTCATTTATTTAAAAGATTACTCTGATGTAAAAATAACATAAAACATTATCTTATTGATAATAGGTTCAGTTATAAAACATTAAATGATATAAATAGATACCATACAAGTTTAGTTTGGAGAACATCAGCTTGATACAATGCTCATTAAACCTACTACTTTAAAACTTGTATATCTGAAAGATATGAACACATTTAATATAAAAATAGAACTAGTAGGACCATAATTACATGGATGTTATTATATTAAGCTTAGTTCTCAAAGAAAAATTTAGACTCTAACTTTTTTGTTTAATCACTGTTGTATAAACCTTAATTTCTTTAAGAGGTAATTTCCCAAGTGATAAAACCTGACACTCACTTGTTTTCCTTTTTGATAAGCAATTAACCTGCAGCCTTGCTTAACTTAAGTTGACAGGATATGCTCTATTCCTCAGCAAATTACCTGTTATCTGCAAGAGAAATGCAGGCCTCAAATGCTGATAAGAACACAAGTTACCCTGAAGGGTTCAAGGGAAATTTTGAGACCTTTATACAGACCAGATCCAAGAACTCAGGGAGATAATTCCCCCTGCCCATAAAATCTATCAGAACAGGTTCCAATTAGAACCCATCAGCATGGGCCAAAGTGACCTAGAGTTGTCATGATAGTGGGGAAGTGGAAATGTGAAAGTCTGATGTTACCCTGCCATCAGAAAAAACCAGTGGGTGGACATGGGTGGGACTCTCTGGAAACTTCCTTGGGATCCCCAATAAAACTAGAGGGCAGAAAAAGCATGCCATCCTTCTCTCAGAGGACCCACTCTCTCCTTTGAGAATGTCCCCTGTCTCTTTTTCATCTCTTTTAATAAACTCTGAGAGACATATCTAAAATCTTTCTGGAATGATTGCAAAAATTGGGGTTTGAAAAGAGGTATCTCTGTAGTTGCCTCAGTTTTGCAGCAGACCTCAGCTCTGTAATACTGCCTGTTTGTTATCTCAGGGTGTAAGAGTGGTCCACTTTGTGCTTGAATATAACCCTTGCTGCTCCGCCACTTCAACTTTTTTTAAAAATAGACATGTTTCTCTTCCTCTCTCCCTGTTCCTCCCTACTCTCTCCGTCTCCCCAATTTCAGGAGAAATAGGATTACCTTTCTTCCCCATCCTAGGCAGAGTTATCTGTCCCTGAGTACACACCCACCATAGGAATGAAGTGATCCAGATTTTGGGGATGGTACCAGAAAATCTCAAAAAATGACTATCTCCCAAATTAGCAAGTGAATTACAACTCCAGACAGAGAACATGTGGAATGTAGCCTTTGAATGACCTCTTTAAAAAGCTCCTATTGGGGCTGGGAATAAAGCTCAATTGGTAGAGGTCTTACCTTGTAAGCACAATGCCCTGGGTTTAAACCCCCAGTACCACCAAAAAAAAAAAGCCCCCTGTTCCACTAATGGGGCAGAAACACAGCCTTTGGGACAAGAGTGCTCTATGATTCTCCTTTGCTAGCAAAGCAGTACACTTTTTTTTTCTTCTCAAAACCATGTCCTGCTGTTAGATTGGCATCAGGGACAAGTGTTGGATACGGAAAAATGACAAAGTCCAAAATAGTGTGGCCCAGGGAGAGGGAGTGAGGAGGAAGGCAACACAGTGGTAACATTGATCCTTCCCAATACATTCTTTCCCAGTGATAAGACAAGCCTTGGGGAGGAAGTATCCATTATAGTGGGATCCTGGAGGGAAAGAGATAAATACTGACTGCTGACCCCAGACCTTCCATCTGGTCCACTGACCACTGGCCTCAGAACCTCCATTACACATGCTCTGTCAATTATTAAGTTGCCTCTCAGTATAACCTATATAAGCACAAATTCAATCTTTGGCCAGTGGCTCATTTTCCACCAGGAAAGTAGGTTCATCAGAGGCGTTATCCCATTCCTGAATAAAGGCTTTTGACAATCTGTGAAGTTTGTGTCCAACCTGGTCCTTTTATGATAACAAGGATCATGCTTTCAGGAACAAGGACATCTGCTTCAGTTGTTTCACAGTATTTAACATTCTTCCTATTTTCCTCTGTTTGGCTTTGAGAGGACGAGACCAATGCCATTTTGTGACTCTGAGCCTTTGTCCTCAACCCAGCAGTCCCCGCCCAGATCCTGAAAAATTGGGACACACTTAATGGCACATTGCTCTGGCGCCAGTGAGTTGGTTCACAATCTAGGCCAACCAATCAGGAAATTAAGCATTGGGCCCACCATAGCCAAACCTATCAGCCTAAAGGACAACTGACCTCATACTGACAACACTCACCCTTACCCAATCCTGTAGCGGCAAGACCACTGTCCCCCTGTGCGTGCTTTCCCTTACCCAATCACATAACGCCAAGGCTTGTACTCCCCTTCTTGTGATTGTAATACATAAAAATCCCTGCTCCCCTAGACTTGGGGCCACACCTCCCTACCCGCTGGGTCAGTGAAGGTGTGCGGACTCTGCTCGAGCTTGCAATAAAAGACCCTTTTGTGATTGCATCGGAATCAGACTCCTGGTAATATCTGGTAGTCTCATGAGTCTGGGCATTACAGCTTTTTCTTCTTTCTTTTGGTACCAGGGCTTGAACATAGGGACATTTAAACATTGCGCTACATATCCAGTCTCCCCTCATTTTTCAAAAAAAATTTTTTTGAAAAAAGTTCTCATTAAGTTGCTTAGGGCCTCACTAAATTGCTGAGGCTGGCCTTGAACCTGTGATCCTTCTTCCTCAGCTTCCTGAGTTGCTGGGATTATAGGCATGTGCCACCCTCTCCCCCCATTGTGTTGGATTTTTTCTCTGTTCAAATCTCAGATCTCTCAACATAAAATAAAAACTCTTAGCTGGGTGTAGTGTCGCATGCCTTTAATCCCTGCACTTTGGGAGGCTGAGACAGGAGAATCGCAAGTTCAAAGCGAGCCTCAGCAATGGCAAGGCACTAAGCAACTCAGTGAGACCTTGTCTATACATAACACACAAAATAGGGCTGGGAATGTGGCTCAGTGGTCAAGTATCCCTGAGTTCAATCCCCAGTACCCCCCAAATCAAAACAAAACAAAAAAACTGAAACAAAAAATGCTCTTGCTTTAAAGAGAATAAGAAAATAGTTTTCTTATTCTGAGCCAAATATGAGTGACTATGATCTAGGAATATGTATTCAAATTACCTTGCATGATGTGTTGCACTGTAGAAGAGATTACAGGAAATTTTATACTCACATAACAACAACAAAAAAGTCATCAATCAATACATTTCCCAGTTATATTGGTGTGAGCATCAGATAGGCAGGTGACAACAAAGCATAGAGATTTCTTCTGTAGGTTTCAGATGTTACAGCCTTCTTAGCCTTAGGGTTGGTGGAGACTGGGTCTGTTAGGTTTAGCAATACATTCTGAGAAGTTTATCTATTAGTGAGGAGAAAGCTAAGTCACAAAGAGATATTACAGTAATTGGCTAATAAAAGGTCTGAAATAGCCCAAGGTAATCTTTTTGTTTTACTTTTGAGGTGCTGGGGGTGGAACCTAGGCAAGCACTCCCTTGCCTAGGCAAGCACTTTATCTTTGAGCCACATCCCCAGCATTAGCCCAAAGCAATTTTGCTTATGACCTAGAACACTCTTTCTCTCCAAATCAGATTGCTCTAGTCGATTGAGATCAATCTGCAGGATCTTTAATATAGATACGGTTTCTTCAGAAAACTTCAGTTCACAGATCAAATGTCACTTCCTCAAAAACCTCCAACACAATCATCTAAAGTGTTTTCATGCTGCTTTATATCATAGAAGAAATTATTTTCTTCTTGGTCACAATCTATAATCATACTTTTTTTTTCTTTTGGTACTGGAGATTGAACTCAGGGGCATTCGACCACTGAGCCACATCCCCAGCCTGATTTTGTGTTTTATGTAAAGACAGGGTCTCACTGAGTTGCTTAGCAACTTGCCATTGCTGAGGCTGACTTTGAACTTGCAATTCTCCTGTCTCAGTCTCCCTAAGTGCTGGGATTACAGGCTTGTGCCACCACACCTGGCTCATAATCACACTTATTTGCATACACACAGATATACATACTACTACATATTAAATATGTAATTGTTTATCTGTTTATTATCCAGCTCCAATACCTACCTCTACCTCAGTTGTCAACCCCATCAGGGCTGGTACCTTGTTAGTCTTGTTCACCAATGTATTCCTTCAACTGGAACAATGCCTCACACATAGTAAGGAATTAATAAACATTTGTTAGAAGACACATTACTCTTCTTACTTTCTGCCCTTTAGTAACATTGACTCTGAGTTCTAAAAAAAGTGCTTTGAAAATTTTTCCCTTAGCTGGGTGCAGTGGCACACACCGGTAATCCCAGCACTTAGGGAGGCTGAGACAGGAGAATCATGAGTTCAAAGTCAGCCTCAGCAATGGCAAGGTGCTAAGCAACTCAGAGAGATTGTGTCTCTACATAAAAAACAAAAAACAAAACAAAACAAAAAAACAAAAACAAAAATAGGGCTGGGAATGTTGCTCAGTGGTCAAGTACCCTTGAATTCAATCCCTGGTACCAAGAAATAAAAAAATTTTCCCTTAGTACCTTATATACTATCTACTCTGTCCAGAAACCTCCTTGATATCATATATTTAGTTAATAGCTACCTGTTTTTCAGGTCTCATCATACATGTTACTTCTTTAGCTTCAGTATCCTTGATATTCTAGATAAGGTAAGGTCATTTTTATATAATCCTCTTATGCCTATATTTTCCTTCATAGCACTTGTGAAAATTTGAAATTATATTTATTTGTTGGTGTAGTTCTTTTAGACTAGAGATTAGCAAATTATGGCCCATGGGCCAAGTCCAGTCTATCACCTGTTTATAAAATAAAGTTTTACTGAAAGCAGCAACACCCCTTTATTTATGTACTGTGTACATAGCTCCTGAAGTGTTTACTGGATATTTGCCTTTTACAGAAAAAGTTTGTTGCTCCCACCTACACTGTACCATCTATTAGGGCAAGGATACTGTTTTGCTTGTCTCTTCCTAACACACTACTAAAAACTAAAGGACTCTAGTAAAAACTAGTTAAATATATGAATGATGATCATTTTGATAAGTACTTTCCATGTTTTATTGATGACAATTTTATGAGAAAAGTAGTATTAGTTTCAATTTACAGATGAGGAAACTGAGACTCAAAGCCACCTAGTGTATTGCACTGAGGCCACACAGCTGATAAGCTGTGAACTGATATGTGAACCTAGGTTTTAAAAATGTATCTGATTTAAATTTTATTTAGCTGGATACAGTTGCACATACCTGTAATCTCAGTGGCTCAGAAGGCTAAGGCAGAAGTATGGAAGTTCAAAGACAGCCCCAGCAATTTTGCAAGGCCCTAAGCAACTCAGTGAGACACCGTCTCTAAGTAAAATACAAAATAGAGCTGGGAATGTGGCTCAGTGGTCGAATGCCCATAAATTTAATCCTCAATATAAAAAAAAATAATTAGAAGAATGTATTGAAACTTAAACTAGTCAGTGAAATAAAGAATAACATATCATCACATAAATTGCAAATTCATTCCCAAATTAAAATAGTAACTTTCTGGTGGAAATGTAACAGAGATTCACTTGATGCTTTGACTATATGCCTTGTTGCTTTGAAACTTACGTGTTTTTTTCTTTTTCCCAAACTTCTTCTCCCTAACATATTCCTTCCTGATCTTCTCTTCCCTGATCTTCTCTTTCCTGATTTCTCCTCCCTTATCTCATTTATCTGAATCATCTCTTTAATAGCCCCCTGTTCCTGCAGATAGGATCACAGCCTTTGGGACAGGAGTGCCCTGTGTTTCTCCTTTGCTTGCAAAGCAATAAATCATCTTCCTTCTTCTCAAAACTGTGTCCTTGTTATTGGATTGGCATCAGGGACAAGGACCAAGATTTCAGCAAGAGAAATATCAATTGATCAGAGTTAATACTACCCAAAATGGAGTAAACTAACATCATTTTCTCCCCATGTAATGTAATGAGGAGATCATAACATCTCTTATGTAGTGTTTATATCAAAGGTACACAATTTGCACAGCTACTAAGGAGTCTGAGGTAGGAGGATTGCAAGTTTGAGGCCAGCCTGGGCAACTCAACAATACCCTATTTCAGAACAAAATAAAAGGGATGGCAGTGTAGTTCAGTATTATAGCATTTGCCTACCATGCACAATGCCCTGAGTCCTAAAGCACAATTTGAATCTAATCACAAGGAAATATCAGACAAACCCAAGCTGAGGGACATTCTACAAAATTCAAAATGTCATTTTTTTTTAATTTAAAAAGGCATTTCATGAAAGGCAAAGAAAAACTAAGAAAGTGATCCAGATTAAAGGAGAAAAATGAGCCGGGCGCGGTGGCTCAAGCCTGTAATCCCAGCACTTAGGGAGGCTGAGACAGGAGAATCGTGAGTTCAAAGCCAGCCTCAGCAATGGTGAGGCGCTAAGCAACTCAGTGAGACCCTGTCTCTACATAAAACACAAAATAGGGTTGGGGATGTGGCTCAGTGGTCGAGTGCCCCTGAGTTCAATCCCCAGTACCAAAAAAAAAAAAAAAAAAAAAGGAGACAAAGAGAATATAACATCTAAATACACTATTCCTCCCTCTATTGAGTCTTAGACCAGTGAATCCTTTTTTTCTATAATGGATATTACTGAGACTATTAGTGAATTTATTTTAGAAATTGTAGAGAAATAAATTTGGCTACAAGTTATTTGTTTCTCCTCCAGAAAAGAGGTGGAATCTGTCCACCTCTTGAATGTTAGGCTGATCTTTGTCTTGGTTTGGCCACTAAACTCAGAGGTGATGTTATGTGACTTCTGCATTTTACCCTAAAAAGCTCTAGTGGCTTCTGCTTTTGCACTCTCAAAAGAAAGCTGTCCTGAGACCCCCACATAGGGAGCTCAGTCCAACCTATTAGAAGATGAAACTATGAACTGAAGTATACAGAGTGGCTGCTGCATCAAGTGCTGGGAGTGTGAGACTAGTTTACAGAGATAATAAGCCACGTGAATGATTCCAGACAAGACCAGCAGAACCACCACGCAGCAGATTCCAGACCAAACTGCAGTCCACAGAATTGTGAGAAATAAATGGATGCTTCCGTGCAATTAAATGGGGGGGGGGGGTGACCTGTTTTATAAGAAAGGCTGCCTGAAACACACACATCTGAGATCAGTTGGCTCCTTGAGTAATGGCTTACAAAGTAATATAGTTAAGTAGAGGGCTGGGGATGGAGCTCAGTGGTAGAGCACTTGCCTAGCATGCATGAGGCCCTGCATTATCCCTTGTACTGCCAAAAAAAAAAAAAAAGTTAATTAGAATAATCAACATACAGAGTATGGTTCCCAGCTCCCAGATGTGGAAATATAAAGTTTATAATGAATCTAGAATTGATCAGACTCTGTGAATACCATGATAACTGAAACTCAGAAGAAATCACAAGTAAACCAGGACATCTACTAGAAAAATTTATATGAAAAGTATATATGCAGCCGGGCGTGGTGGCGCAAGCCTGTAATCCCAGCACTTAGGGAGGCTGAGACAGGAGAATCGCGAGTTCAAAGCCAGCCTCAGCAACGGCGAGGCACTAAGCAACTCAGTGAGACCCTGTCTCTACATAAAACACAAAATAGGGCTGGGGATGTGGCTCAGTGGTCAAGTGCCCCTGAGTTTTCTTGTCTTTTGATTGGCTAACCAAGAAGCATTTAATTAACTAGAGATTTACTCAGAGGAGAATGGAATGAGAGCAGCAGGAGGTATATAATTTAAGAATTTTTGTTGTTGTTGTCAGTGGACCTTTATTTTATTTTATTTATATGTGGTGCTGAGAATAATCACACCCAGTGCTTCACACATGCTAGGCAAGTGCTCTACCACTGAGCTAATGTAGCAACTCTTAGCTTAAGACACTCCATTTTATCTGGGCTGTCAGCCACCTTAACTTTAGCCCACATACTGGGAGGTCCCTAATATCAACATACTCTATTTTTACAAAGAGTCGTGATCATCTTGACGTTAGTTGCAGTTAGAAAAATAACTCCAGATGGAATATAGGTTGGGCTTAGCTAATCGCAACATTTGCTTCTGTACTGTTGGCTTGCTTGCACTGGCTAGAAGAAAAAAACGTCATAATGCCTGACTTGTGATTTTCTTGCTTTATAATCTGTAACTTCGACCAAGTCGGGGGCTACAAGTTCAAATTGGCTTTGCAGTCTTGCTGGTTGAAAAATAAACCTTTACAAAGGAATCTATGAGTTTGTTGATTCTCGCTGATTGGGTATAACATTTTGGGGGCTCGTCCAGGATCCAGTGAGATTCTTTCATCTCAGCGATTCACTCGTTTGGCTAAAATTTTGGTCTCAGCTGAAACCAAAAGTAGGGGGAAGCTCCTGAGAGACGTTCCTCACCCTGCTCTCGAGTTTGCCCAGATCTCATCAGAAATCAGGTAGGTCAACCCTACTGGGTGACAAGGTCAGACTGGACGCAGTTGCTCACAACGCATCCCAAGACCCCACGAGACGTCGCTGTGGTCTTCTGGTTGGCCTTCAGTGGTGGCCAAATTGGGTTTCCTTTTGTCTTTTTGTTTGCCTTTTGTTACGTGGAGTCTAATTATTGTGGTGTGGTTTGTGCACACTGCCTCCTTTCCACAGGTCAATATGGGACAGAAACCTTCCTCTCGTTCATCATCTGTATTTAACTGCTTTCTAACTAATTTTCAGGAATTCCAGAAACTGGCTGCTGATTATGGAGCCCTAGTAACTTCTTCTGATCTCAAAAAATTCTGTGAGCTCGAATGGCCATCTTTTGACATGGGATAGCCAAGTCAAGGCACGCTAGATCTTAAAATTGCTCAGGGATGCCCCGGACATCCTGATCAAATTCTGTACATACAAGTCTGGATTGACATAATAACAGATCCGCCCAAATGGCTTAAGTCTTGTCTTTCAGGTCAATGCATCAAAACAAAGGACTGCCAGAAACACTACACCATTCTTCTGACTAGGTCAATTCCTCTGAAGCCAAAACCCTCTGTCTTACATGTTCCTTCCATTGAGAAGATCCTTTGTTCCGTGCCTCTCCCCTACCCTTTCACCCCAGAATGCCCCCCAACTCCTCCCTCATCTTCTTTCCCCTCCCCATACACGTTTGGGCACTAGTTATGTCCCCACAGCTGCCCAGGACTCACCTTCTGCCCTTCTTTCTCCGGGACCCTTCCCCTGCTCCTTTACTCCCCTTAAGACAAACGCCCTCCCGACAGGGTCCCTTTATGGTTTATGTCCCCTTTACCACTAGTGATCTTTATAACTGGAAAAATCAAAGTTCTTCTTTCTCAGAAGAACCCCAAGGTCTCATTTCTCTTTTAGAATCAGTCTTTTATACCCACCAGCCCACCTGGGATGATTGCCAACAACTACTCCAGACCCTTTTTTACTTCAGAAGAATGCGAACGCATCTGCTGTGAGGCCCAAAGAACCATCCTGGGACTTAATGGCCTCCTCACTGACAATCCTGTTTGGATCTCCCGCATTTTCCCTTTAACCCACCCAAATTGGGATCCAAATTCGGATGAAGGTAAGGGGGCCCTAGACCAGTTTTGTCAGACTCTCATGAGAGGAATCCATGCAGCTGCTTGCAAACTGACTAACCTTTCTAAGGTAAGCGAGACTATCCAGAAGCCGGATGAATCCCCAAGTGCTTTTCTTGAGCGTCTCCTACAGGTCTATAGACTGTATACTCCAATTGATCTGGAGACACTCGAGAATAGATGAGCTATTAATCTGGCTTTTGTGTTGCAGTTGTCCCCAGATATAAAATGTAAACTCCAGAAATTAGAAGGTTTTGAAGGGAAGATCCTCTCCGAATTGGTAGAGATAGCTCAAAGAGTCTATAATAACCGAGATCCTCCAGAAGACAGACAAACCAAAAGATTAGCCAAGGTGCTTCTAGCTACATCCAGATCACAAAATTTTAAACCAACTACAGGACCTGTTGGAGGCAGGCTCCCTGGGCCCGGGAGGTGCCCTGCCCTTTCGAGATGGCGACCTGGCTGTATGCCAGAAACTTGCAGTAAACAGGTGGACAACTTAAGGAAGTGCACAGCATTGGCTGGTGGTAACGTCACTGTGCATGCTTGGCTCGTGGGCTATGCCTGCTCTAATACACGCCTGTATTCTGCTCATGCATTCCCCTCGTGCTTGATAATGCTATTCCTGCTAATTGGTTGTAACTCTGCTCGGTAA
>JAQQSJ010004302.1:0-10649 GCA_028644305.1 Xerus rutilus
TATTCCTCTAATAATAACACTGCAATTAAAAATAAGACTTTGTTAGTAAGGTCATCCTGGTGCTTTGCTCTTCCACATGCTCCCACTTGTCCTTCCACTATTCTGCCATGTTAAGATGCAACACGAGACCCTGACCCAATGCAACTGTCTGATCTTGGACTTCCAGCCTCCAGAACCATGAGCTAAAATACTTATTTCTTTTTTTTTTTTTTTTTTTTTTTGGTTCCGGGGATTGAACTCAGGGGTACTTGACCACTGAGCCACATCCCCAGCCCTATTTTGTGTTTTATGTAGAGACAGGGTCTCACTGAATTACTTAGTCACTCGCCGTTGCTGAGGCTGGCTTTGAACTTGCTATTCTCCTATCTCAGCCTCCCAAAATGCTGGGATTATAGGCATGTACCACCTCACTCAACTAATATTTATTTTACTAAAAATAAACATTATTCCCACACAAATTAAAAGTAATCTTCACATTCTCCATTCAGTATTGGTTCTTAAATTATTGTAAATTCTCCTAATTACATAAGAATTTTGATCAAATGGATGCAACTTACACACTCCATGAAGTTCATATTGAAACAAATTTGAGAGTTAACATATACTCCTTACTAACTTGATGTGTTCTCAATTTCTGTATTTCATGCATCCTGGTCTGAAAGAATTGTACAACATTAAGAATAAAAATACTGAGCCAGGTGTGGTGGCTCACGCCTGTAATCCCAGCACTTAGGGAGGCTGAGACAGGAGAGCCATGAGTTCAAAGCCAGCCTCAGCAACAACGAGGCACTAAGCAACTCAGTGAGATCCTGTCTCTACATAAAACACAAATACACCTGGGGATGTGGCTTAGTGGTTGAGTATCCCTGAGTTCAATCCCCGGTGCCAAAAAAAATAAAAAATAAAATAAAAATCCCTTATAGCCATGAACATGGATACCCAGGTCCACCATGGCTGATAGTTGACATTCACCATTCAGTGATTGAGTGAATCATAAACACATTCAGCTGATCTCCACTGAATACACATCCAAGAACTTTATCTCTGTTTTTTTGTTTTGTTTTGTTTTGTTGTCTTCTTTTAAAGAAATACTTTTGTGTCGGAGGCCGTGTATGAATTATGGTTTGTTTGAGCCATCACAAGACAGGAGGGCTGCTTTTCTGGGAACTCTCAGTGAAATTTCACCCACTGAGAGTGCTCAGATTATGCTGACATCCTGTCACCTGGAGGCAAAAAGGTGGCATAAACTACCAAGCCCCAAACAACAACTTTTTCCCATCTTTGTCCTCTTTTCCTCCAGAAGCCTGTCACACTGAAACCCTTTGATATTCTCACCTATAAAAATAAAACGCAGGCTCTTGTTCTTCGTTAGATCCAGTCTCCATCGGAGCTGGTCACCCACTATGTTCCCGCTTTCAATTAATAAATGAGCCTTTATTTTATTTCTATAATTCCTGATTAATTTTTATCAGCCGGTTCACACTCCCATGCAGTTCACACATTCCCTGCTGTGTGAGATGCGGAGACTTCTGAAAATATTTTTTCAATTTATTTTTGATTAATACATAATAATTATACATACTTATGTGACAGTGTGAGAATTTGACACATGTATACAATGTATACTGATTAAATCAGGGAAATCAGAGTAATTATCATTTCCATCCCCTTATACATCATTTATTTACGTTTGAAGCCCATGAACTCCTGTTTTCTAGTTATTTATAAAGTATATAATAAGTTGTTGTAAACTGTCATTATCGTATTGCACTATAAAACACCAGGACTTGTTCCTCCTATCTGTATTTTAGTCCCTGTTACCCAATCTCCTATCTTCCCTTCCTAGCCTCTACTAATCACTATTCTTTCTTCCTCCACAAGATCAACTAAAAAGAACTACTTATCTGCTACTCTTTAACATAAAAGACACCATTATTTCTTTTGATAACACAAATCCCTGGGAATACTATTTTTCTTCTGTACATCAGAATTTCTCAGGCCTCTTTTTAAAGAAAGGCTATTAAAGAACTTTGAGGAATTTCTTAACCTTTGTGGATTCTTTAGACACCTCCAAAGCCCCCAACTCTGAGCCCATAGAAAACAGCTGGAAACTTACCCACATTTGGGATCAGACATGCAGACGAAAAGGAGAGTGCATGCGAAGAGGGGAGCCCAGAGAAAAAGCCAGACCAGAATCAGCCTAAAGAACTCAGAGCCCCAAAGAGTAAATCAGCTCGAAGAAACTCAGTGCATTCACCAGAAATAGCAGCAGATCTTAGGGGTGAGATGGGGACAGTGTAACAGAAAAGGGCAGGATGGTGGCATGATCACTTCTAACTTCACTTCCATCAGGTGACCCCAATCTGTCCCCACCCCCAGAGTGCCAATCCCTCTAACAAGAAAAAGGTCATGGCAGAAATAAAAGATGTATGTTATTGGGGATTCAAATGGGAATGACATAAAAAGAGCTAGACAAGAAAAGAAGGTGAAGGTACCGTCCTCCTAGCTTGTGCGAGATGAGCATTGGAGATCTGGAGCAACAGGTCTGGTGGAGTGTGGAGGCTGCTTGTCAGTAAGAGAAAGGACAGCAGGAAGGCAGAGATGCGTGGGCAGCCGAGATTCACTGGTGTAGGGGCAGTGGCAGCAGTGCCAGAAACTCAAGGTGGTAAGGCAGTCAGGATGGGAGGCTGGCTGAGGGCGCAGAGCAAGCTGAATCACCCCAGCGCAGTCACCCTACAGTCAGCCTCTTCCCACAGTTCAGGGACAAACAAGGAGAGCCTCAGAGCCCCAGTCAGAGTCTCCAATTACTGTGTGCAAGTGCTTTTCTCCCACAGCCTAGAGGATGGTTGGTTTACATGTGTAAATAATCTTATGGATTCCTAGAAATATTTAGGGAGATGAACCACTTAATATGTAAGCAGATAAGGGCAGGACAGAGATACCAAGATCTGGAAGTCAATTTATACATGACCAAATATATACTCAACTGTTAATGAAGCTTAAGCTATACACTGCAATTAAGATATATGCTACATAATTTTTCTCTACGAATCAAATCATGTGTGCATTTTATAAAATTTCATCTCTTATCTGGATTTCTTAAAGTGCTTTCAATGAACATGTAACATTTGGATTTTAAAAAATAAAATTTATTTCAAAAATTAATAACACTATTTACATGTGAAATTGCAAAATACTAAAAAAAAAATAACCTAAATAGTATTGGTAAGTGGGAAGGTAGGCACCCATACTCTGCTAACAGAACCATAAAGTGTTATGCTACTTCTGGAAGGCAATTTGGAAAAGAATTCTCAAAATCATGAAGATTTTTAGTAAAATTTTATCTAAAAATTCTCCTAGATATTTATAGTATAGAAAGAATTATGTTTTTGTGACAACTATATATAGGTAGAAATGAGATAGGTAGGTAGTGAGTTATACCTGCAATAATACACATCAAAATATTAATTACAGCTGTCTTAAATAAATTAAGTTTAAAAGTTAACATGACAGTAAACTTCTGATTCTATATCTTTCATCTTTTTGTTTGTTTGGGCACCAGGGATTGAACTCAGGGGCACTCAACCACTTAGCCACATCCCCAGCCCTATTTTTGTATTTTACTTACAGACAGGGTCTCACTGAGTTGCTTAGCACCTCGCCAATGCTGAGGCTGCCTTTGATTCTCCTGTTTCAGCCTCCCAAAGTACTGGGATTACAGGCATGCACCACCACACTCGGTTATTTCCTTCATCTTTTTAATCTATGGTTATATACTATTTTGATTCCTAGCATCATTTGGTATCTTCAGTAGTTAGCACATTATTTTATATTTTCCTCAATAATTTTTGAGATTTATTAGTTGAATCTTCTTAATTCAGTTTTCTAATAGATTAAAATTTTCTTTTATTAATTTCTTCCTCCTGGTCTCTCTTTTTTTTTTTTTCTGGTACCAGAGATTGAACTCAAGGGCACTCAACCACTGAGCCACATCCCCAACCCTATTTTGTATTTTATATACAGATAGGGTCTCACTGAGTTGCTTAGTGCCTCACTTTTGCTGAAGCTGGATTTGAACTCTCACGATCCTTCTGCCTCGGTCTCCCAAGCCTCTGGGATTACAGGCATGCACCCTGACACCCAGCTCCTCCTGATCTCTTTTGACTTCCTCAGTTTTCTTTTTACAATTGTTTGCACTGAAAGCTCAGGTATATTTATTGTTAGTTTTTCTAATTCAACAATTTTAAAAATATAATGTGTAAACTTCAATTTTGATCTGAGCTGCTTTTTTCAAATGACTGACATCATTTATTTAAACAATATCCATTTTACAAATTTTTTATTGATCACCTTGGGCATGCTATTGTAATCAAATTTGCAACTGATAGGTAGGCTTGATTTTTAATCTAAATTGTTTTACTATTCAGCACTACTCCCTCTTTTACATACATTAAAATTCATCATTTTTAGGTGTACAGTACTCTGCATTTTGACAAATGTATAGTATTATAACTACTATCACAATCAAATCAGGTTATTTCCATCAAAAACTTCCCTTGGGCCCCTCCATCGTCAATCCCTTCTCTCACTTCCAGCATCTAATAATCATTAAACTGTCCCTACAGTTTTAGTTTTCCAAGATGTCATATTATTATATGTATCAGTGGTTTGTTCTTTTTTATTGTTGAGTATTGTTCCATGTATGCATGTGCCAAAAAAATTGTTTATCCATTCCCAATTTGATGGATGTTTGAGTTCCTATAAATATTTATAAGGAGGTCTTTGTGTGAACATATGTTCTCTTGTATAAATATCTAGGAGTGGGATTGCTGGCCCTATGGCAAGTCATAGTTTATGAGAAATTGCCAGACTGTTTTCCAAAGTAGCTGTGATATTTTGCATTCCCACCAGCAATATATAACAATTCCAGATGCCCCATAGCCTCACGCCCTTATAAACACTCAGCATTGTCGGATGAGGTATGTGAGAACCACGCCCACCTATCCAAACCCAAAGAATGGACTGGGAGATAAAAGGTACCGGGAAAGTGAAGCTCTTAATGATGGTCTTGCAAGATGGAGTGCCTGGTGGTCAGACACACCCAGAAAGGTTACAATCAGCATTTGATCCCCTAGTTCCTCCCCTGGTCCCTCATTGAGTACTATGGGGTGCAGTCTTCCTGAACATCACCTAGATTTCACTGTCTGCTATTGGGTTATTTAAAGAAATATACCATGAGTTGTTCCCACCTTCCTTTATTCTCTTGGCATCAGGAAAACCTTCCTGGAGTGAACATATACTGACATGTACACAGCAACTACATTTTTACCTAAGTTACTATGTATTAGCAGAGCTATTTCTATCTCTGTTGATTAGGCTGACCTGTTCCCCTACCTCCTGTTTGTCAAGGGACTATTCAAATGCATGGACTTTGGATCTGCCATATCCATAGGCTGTGGTGCCATTGCATGAATTAACTTTTCATGTGTTTATAACTCCAACTGCCTTTCTTACAACCCAATTTTACATTTAAGGCTAAATACTGTATTCTGAAAATGGACCACCAGAGTCTTTCCCACAGGTACAGTGAGGGTTGTGCAGAGACAAATGGAGGGATGGGGTTCTTCCTTTCCATTTTCCTCTTTTTTGCTCTAATAAACATGTAGTAGTATCTTATAGCTCTAATTTACATTTCCATGTTTCTAATAATAAGCATCTTTTCATGTGCTTACTTGCAATCAATGTCTATCCTTTGGTAAAGTATTTGTTCATACCTTTTGCTCATTTAAAAATTTTTCCACCCACCCATTTTTTAAATTGGGTTTGCAATATTACTGTTGAGTTTTGATTGATCTTTATATACTCTGGAAACAAATTCTAATGTGTGTTTTACGAACATTTTCTCTTAATCTGAAATTTGCCTTTTTATCAGTATTTTTCATGCTTTGTATGTCCTTAGAAATCTTTGCCTAATCCAAGGTTGCAATGTTTTCCTCTAGAAATTTTACAGTTTCGGGTTTGATATTTAAGCCTATGATCCATTTTGCATTCATGTTTAAATGTGGTGTGAGATATGAGTCATTTCATTTTTTTGCATATGTATGTACACTTGTTCCAACACTATCTGTTGAAAATTCTTATCTGTTATTGAATTACCTTGGCACCTTTGTTGAAAATCAGTTGGCCATATTTTTGTGAGTTTATTTCTGACACCCTATTTAGTGCTCTTGATCTATATGAACTATTCTTTCACCAATATCATCCTGTCTTGATTACTATAGTTTTAGAGAACATTTCAAGTAGTCCTCCAATTTTGTTCTTTATTTACTAAACGGTTTTACTATTCTAAGTTCTGAGTAGTTCCATAACATTTTATAATCAACTTGTCCAACAATGACCAAAAAAAAAGGTTTTGAGGATATTGATTGATATCACATTGAGTCTATGATGGAATTTGAGAATTGACATCTTTACAACACTGAGTCTTTCAACATATAAACACAAGTTCTTCCTCCATTTGCTTAGATAATCTTTAATTTCTCTCATAACTGTTTTTTTCCAACATTCAATGTTATTATATTTAATACTAAGTATTTCATATTTGTGATGCTATTACAAATGGTACTTTTACCCCAATTGTTAATTTTTATTGCCAGAAGATAGAAAAACTACTAATTTTTTAGACTCTGACTTTATAAACAGATAACTTGCTAAACTCATGTAATTCACAGGTTTAGTATAATCCTTTTTGTAGATGGGAGAGATTCTCTACATTGATCATCAGATTAACAATTAAACACAATTTCATGTTTTCTCTCCAATATGTATTCCTTTCATTTCTTTGCCTTGCCTTATTAAACTGACTAGAACCTTCCACACTACAATCTGAATACGGATGGTAATAATAGATAAACTTTTTGTTTGTTTCATTCTTTTTGTATTTTTTAATTTTTAATTTTTGTATTTTTTAATTTTTAATTTTTGTATTATGGGTGCATTATAGTTGTACAAACTAATGGTATTTGTTCTTACATATTCATACATGCACACAACACACAATACAGCAACACAATTTGGCCAATATCGGTGCTCAGGTCTTCCCCCTCCCTCCCTTTTTATAAGCCTAGAACCCTTTCTTCTAATGATCTCCCTTGATTTTCATGAGATCTGCCCCATCTTTCTTTTCCTTTTTTTGCTCTAGCTTACGCATATGAGAGAATATATGACCATTAACCTTCTGAGTTTTACTTATTTTACTTAACATAATGGTCTCTGGTTCCATCCATTTTCCTGCAGATGACATAATTTCATTTCTCTTTATGACTGAGTAAAATTCCATTGTGTATATGGACACCTATGTCCATATGTTGATGGACACCTAGGCTGGTTCCATAGTTTGGCTATTGTGTATTGTGCTATTATAAACATGGGTATGCCTGTGTCATTGTAGTATTTGGTGACTTAAATTCTTCAGGATAAATACAAAGGAGTGGTTGTTACGGTTTGGAGGTGAAGTGTCCCCCCAAAAGCTAGATATCAATCCGCTGTCAGAAGAGTAGCTAGCAAAGATTTTTCTGCCATTGTGTAGGTTCTCCTCACATTCCTAATCGTTTCCTTTGCTGTGCAGAAGCTTTTTAGTTTGATGCCATCCTATTTATTAATTCTTGGCATTATTTCCTGAGCTTTAAGGGTCCTATTGAGAAAGTTGTTGCCTGTGCCTATATGCTAGAGTGTTGACCCTACATTTTCTTCTAGGAGTTGCATAGTTTCTGGTCTAATTCCTAGGTCTTTGATCCATTTTGAGTTGATTTTTGTGCAAGGTGAGAGAAATGGTCTAGTTTCATTCTTCTGTGTATGCATAATCACTTTTCCCAACACCAATTGTTAAAAAGGCTATCTTTTCTCCAATGTACGTTTTTGGCACCTTTGTCAAGGATCAGATGTCTGTATCTGTGAGGACTCGTCTCCATGTCTTCTATTCTGTATGAATATTGGTCTATGTGTCTGTTTTTATGCCAGTACCATGCAGTTTTTGTTACCATACCTCTGTAGTATAATTTGAAATCGGGTACTGTGATGCCTCCAGTTTTGCTTTGGCTTAAATTGCTTTGGCTATCCTGAATCTTTTATTCTTCCAAATGAGTCTTAGGACTATTTTTTCTAGTTCTGTGAAGAATGTCATTGGTATTTTTGTTTCATTCTTAGAGAAAATGAAGTAAAATATTTCCAATGTAGATTTTCCATTGATGTCTGTTATCGGATGAGAAATTTCCCTTCATCTCTACTTTGGTAAGAGGTTTGATGTTTGTTTGTTTATTTATAGAGGATGTATGTTGAATTTGGCCAAAAAAATTCTGCATCAATTGTAATTACTGTATGATTTGTTCTTTTTTAATCTGTTGATATGGCACATTACATCAATTTCAAGTGTTAAACCACTTTTGCATTCCTGACATAAATTCAACTTGGTTATCACTATTCCTTTTAAATCATAATTATCATGGTTTGTTCTCTTTGTTTCCTCTCTAATTTCTGTATTCTAGCAAGTATCTTGAAGGTCTACTCTATTTTAGGCATTGATCCAGATACTAAGAAGGGAATGGTAAATAAAATTACAAAAAAATCCTCTGCCCTTCCGGAACTTACATTGCATTTGCTAGGGGAGAACAAACAATAGAAAGTAAATTTAAAAAATTTAAAAAGTATAATAGAGTATCAGGTAATACACTTTCAGGTGCAAGTAACAAAAAAAAAATTCCAAATCTTATTAGCTAAATAATAAAATCTTCACTGTTTTATAAAACTTCACATTCAGAAAGAAGACATATTCAAATCATGCATCAATCATTGGCTCAATAATGTCACAAATCTGGATACATTTCCTCACTCCACCCTGTTTTCTCCAATGTCATCTTTACCTAAGATGGGTCTTCCCTGTGGTCATTATTAGGCTACAAGTGAGCCGGTTTCAGTGCATTTTCTTATTCAGTTTAGAGAGCACAGAAGGTTAAAATTGTCATTCATATTTCCTTACAGATACATTTCTCTATGTAAATTGGTTTCTGACAATCAGAATCACTTGCTTGAGATTTGGAGGGCAGGAGTGAGGCAGCATCTACTTTCTTATACCTCATTTGGCTGAGTCTGTTGGCATGCAGAGTCCTGGGAATCTGAGTTTCTCTGCAGCAGTGTCCATTCTCAGTTGCCTGGTTAATGAGCAGGTCTCTGTGGGCAGGCGGAGGGTGAAGCTGAAGCATTGACTTTATGCTCTGCTTTGCAAATCCTTGTCTCAAAGCCATGTTTTCCTCACTCTAGCTCCTTCTGTTTGCACAGACTATTGCCATGGTCAATAGCAACAGGAGGCTCTTAATTCTGTGATAGCTCCAGAAGTGGTCTGAAAGGTAGCAGCTCTCCTACTGGGTCAGTTCTATATTTTTCAGACAGTCATTTCTGAAAGTCTAGTCTAGAAAGTTCTCCCTTTGTCCTTCCAAAAATTTAAAAGGAATAGTTCTTTATATTTAATTTCCTTCTACCCTCAACACTTAACATGGCTACTTTCACTGAAATCTAGCTGATATAAAATCTAGGTATTTCCAGCTGCATGTCAAAAAAGTAATTCAACAGCCAGACTAGTGATGCCTTGCCTGCCTCTTAGGAACTATAGGTGGGGAATTTTTTGCCACAGGAGAAGGCAAATCAACAAAGAACCCGTGAAGGTACCATGAGAGCAAGAGTCAACATTGGACAATTACCATGTCTCAAAGTTCTGATGCCAGATCCCTGGACAGTGCCGGTGAAGTGAGAACTTTATTGTTCCCTTCCCCACATTTCCCTCCTGTGGTTTATCGTCCATGCTCAGAAGCTAAGGTTAGCAAAATAGAAGAGAAGTAAAGACCAGATAGTATAAAAGAAACCCAGCACATTACTCTCTTCCCCAATTGCAGTTTGGTTTCTTAAAGAGGCTCAACTGAGCAGAAAGTCTCTACTTGAAACCAAGGTTAAAGTTTTGAACATTACAGTGGACTCTATATTTTAATTATTTAACTATGTTTTAGAATTATGTATTACCCAGAGTAACTAGAGAAGTGATTGGTCCTGCTAGAATGTTCATCCAAGTGAGAGGGAGAGAACTAGCCACCCATATTAAAGATGCACAGGAATGCTAAGATACAGTTGCCTTATTATTATACATTGTGCATGGTGCTGGCTCAGTTTCATCTCACTGCCTCTATATTTCATGAGTAGTTACCACATTAGCAAGAGCTAAATAGGATGCCCTTACCACTATTTGACATCTTTTCCCATACTCTCTACTTCTTCCTACTCTCCTTCGCTCCAAATATATAGTTGCTTGGAAACTGTGCAAACTTAGAGATGCTGCTTATTTCGAGGACTATTTTTATCATTTTTCTTTCCTTAATATCTTTTCCTCGGTATAACCAAATATTAATGAGGACCAGTTACATGGTTAAATGAGAAGTTCCAGATGATCACAAGACTTTGGACAATGATAGTGCAAACTACTATGATGAAATGATAACATATTCTCCTATCAAGATCAGTTCTCACCTTCAATTGTGAAACTGGATCAATAATCTCATAGTGTTGGTGTGTGAATAAGTTGAACAATCTTTGACAAAGTACCTCAC
>JAQQSJ010004303.1:0-10649 GCA_028644305.1 Xerus rutilus
TTCACTGAATTCTTCTGAATGGAGAGAGCTTGGAAAGTAGCGCTTGCAATCCTGTATTAAACACCAACATTTGTAACATCAGTAAAAACATTTACATTTCAAAACTGGAAGACAAAATTATCTACAAAATTTGTGCCATATATTTATCTCACTAGTGGGTACAAGAGACTGTTAAATCCATAAATTCTTGGTGAATTCTCACAAGCAAGCTTTCCTGAGGTTGACAAATACTAGTTAGAAGAGAGAAGCATCACTCCCTGTCCTCCAGCTGAACATCTTTGCTGTATAAATCTACCAATCCCCAAGTGTACTGCTTATCTATGTGTCTGTGTCTGTAAGTCATTTTGACTGTGCTTCAGACTATCTGATCACTCTGTTCTGTCAGTGCCTTGATGGCTTAATCTCCCCTCTTCTGCTATGGGCATTCTAATGCAGATTATTAGCAGATCTTCCATTCTCCCTGATCTCTTATCCACCTTCCCAATGATGATAATTTGCCACTTACATGAACAAAAACTTTGTTAGGTATTGGCTATCAATATTGGAAATTTTAAGCTGACATTAGCCCACATGATCCCTTCTAAGATATTATAGTTGGAATATCTGGATATGATTTATTTCTCCTTCTAGAACCATGTTACCTGGCTTTTCTGATCCAGAAGGACCCATAGGCAACTGATTTAAAGGAGCTCTTGGGCTATGTGGGATTTCAGGGAAAGGAAAATGTGTGAGACTTCTAAATAGTCTGAGCCTTGCTGAGGGCTGTGTTGAAACCCTAAGATAAAGAGCCTCAAAGTGGCAGATTCTCGAGAAAGACTGCTCTTCAAAGATCTGTAGCTAGAGATATATAAGTGTGCTGAGTCTCCCTGACCATTGCCCGCTCCAAAATCCAACAACCAACCAAAACCAAAACCAAAACCAAAAGGGAGCTGAATGGATGGACTGGGCTATCTACACCCCTGAGCCTGAGAGGTAAGGGAGCCTGAGAGCAAAAAGGCTTTCCCCTGCTGTCTTCTGCAGGGACCTCCTAAATACCTCAAAATATCACAGCAGCCCAAAGGTCATGAATCACATCAGTAAATCATCAGCCAGATCGGGAGGTCAAATGTAATGCTCTTCTAACAAAACTCTTAATGAGGGTAAAGCAACCTAGATCATTAATGGATGTCTCAGTTTTTTACACAGAGTGTCCAAGTGAGATTCAGATCTTTCAGGGTTCTGGTTCTCAAGTTGGTCATTGATCTGGGTTATTGGCAGAAAAACTAATGCCTGGGTATTCTCTCCTGAGGTACTCACTGAATAGGTCCTGGACGTTATAATAAATTTAAAAAGGAAATTAAACAAAAAGCTGCCCAAGTGAAGCTAACTTGATGGCCATCTACATAAAAGACTAAGTGATTTAAAAAAATCAATGTGAGGTAGGAGTGTTGAGGAGACACTGGGCATTTGAAAGAAAGAAAAATTAAAACCACCTAGAGAGGTTCCCTTGTAGCCCCTAAAAGAATCTGAAGCATGATTCTTCACCTAATAATATAGTTCATGAATAAAAGGAAAAGAGGGTGGTTACTGCTGATTCCTGATTTACTATCTGCATGATCAAGTGAAAATATATCTCAGATCTCAGAGCAAAAGTATGAAAGATGATTAAAAGATAAATCTTGAGGGGCAGAGGGAGTAAGAGCCTTAGAGAGTATATCTCAGAAAGCTGAAATGCAAATAATTGGAGTTGAACAAAGTATAAAAAGCATAAGTGGAAAAGGTGATAATTATATAAGAGACAATATTCCTGACCTGCTAGAAAAGATCTGGGCCTGCGAATTGGATGGATTTATCAAGGTTTGGGCTTACATGATGAGAACAGACCCATGGCTAGACATATTCTTGTAAAATTCTCAAATTTTCTAATGACCTAGATGATTCTTGGGGTGGGGGTGGGGTGAGGGGTAAGGACTAAGAAAAGAGTAGGAGATGAGAATTCACCTGACTTTGGCTTTTTCTTCTACAAATCAGAGATGAGGAGATGGAGTGCTCATACATTCTGAGAGAGGTGGGCCACACTCTAAAAACTCCTTTTCCAACTTAGGTGATTTACCTGCTTATTATGACTTAGATGTGATGTCCCCCAAAAGCTGACATGTGAGACAATGCAAGGACGTTTGGAGGAGAAATTATTGGGTTATAGCTTTACCCTAATCAGTGGATTAACTACCTGATGGGATAAACTGAGTGGTAACTGGAGGCAGGTGGCCTGTGGCTGAAGGAAGTGGCTCATTGGAGCGTGGCTGTGGGTATAGATTTTGTATCTGGAAAGTGGAGTCTCTCTCTGCTACAGATCACCATGTGAGTTGCTTCCCTCTGCCACACTCTTCTGCCATGATGTCCTGCCTTACCTTGAGCCCAAGGAATGGAGCCTACTGTCTATGGATTAAGACCTCTGAAATAGTGAGCCCTCTAATAAACTTCTCCCCCTCTAAAATTGTTCTGGTTGGGTCTTTAAGTGACAGTGGTGAAAAAGCTGACTAAAACACCTGCCTAGGTGGGAAAAGGGGGGGCGGGTTTGGTGATATGTAATAAAAAGTGCCACCCATATGTCCCCCCTAAGGGTTGATGCTGACTAAACTATAAAGGAACCAGAACAGAGATGTCAAGATGGGAAAAGATGAAAAGGAAATAGCACAGTAAATTTTAGTAGTGCGTAGATGTTTAGAGATTAAACTTGGATGGATGGAGGTAGCTATCTAGGGATTTATAATTTAAGTGTAAAATGAGGACATACGAACCTTCCCAGGAAACCCAGAAGTAAGCTATAACAAGCAAACCCAAAGTCGGAAGTGGTGACCAAAAAGTAGAAGCAATATAAAAAGATCTTAGGAAGACGAGAGGGTAGAAATAAAAATATTATAAAAGATTGAGCTTATTAGGGGGAAAGGGGGACAAATGAAGAGTGATAGTGGGGAAAAATCATTTTAATGGAAATTGCAGTCCTTTTTTTAGAATGGAATTATCTACCCATGATGGCAGGGAAAAGGAGGTAACTACTAATGAAGAGAGGAGTGAAGAAGAATCCCCAACTTAATGGGTGAGGATTACTTGATGAGCCTCTCAAAAAAAAAAAAAAAAAAAAAAGAGCAAGAGCAATATAAACTGACTACTAAACACAGAACAAGATAAAAGGAATAAAACCAAGTGCAGTAGTCATTATTTTAAACATGAACAGATTGAATTACAAAATTGAAAGTCAGATCATGGACTGTTCAACAAACCTAACTCTGCTAGTTGTTTTGGTAGTATAAGAATGTTTAAAATATACATATCCATTAAAATTACACTGGGAAATGGAAAATAAGTCAATAGAATAATATTAATTATAGAAAATGAGAAGTAGAATAAAGAGCAATATTAAGTGAAAAAAAAAGACATTTGTTCAGAAGATGATTTAAAAACATGGGAGCCCCAAACAACATATCAGCTAAAATATTTTCTGTAAATGTCAAATATGACTATAACAAGATCCATGCACACCTACTTTATATCAGTACATTTGGTACAGTCAGATATATTTTTAGGATCTACTGATGTATGGTGTAACTTCATTGGTCATTTCCAATGAAAGCTAAGTAAAATAGGAATATAAGGAAACTGAAAGCCAGTCTTCAGAATACGTATTTGCTACTTCTGTTGTTTCAGTAACAACCGAGATGTCCAGCTGGAATATATTTAACATTTCTTTGAAGATTTTACAAATAGAATAGTAAAATAGCAAAGCATTGCAAGGGGAGATTATTCTTTTACCAATTCATGTTGTTTTGCATCTAGAAAAGGCAAAGGAGTCTAGTAAAAAAATAGTAGAATTATGAGATTTTGAGTTTCTAGATAGAAGGTAAAAACACAAATAGCTTCTCTTTATTCTGACATTAAGCATCAGAAATGAACTGCAGGGGCTGGGAGTGCAGAGGGCGTAGCAGAGTGGTAGAATGTCTAGCGTGCGTAAGGCCCTGGTTTTGATCCCTAGTACTGCCAAAAAAAAAAAAGGCAATGTTTTATTTAGAATAGTAACAAATATACTTAGTTATAAATTCAACAGGATAAGCAGATGAACTATATGAAGAAAAGTAAAAGTTTTTGACATAAAATCAGAACTGCAACAGCCTGTACAACCATAGAAATGAAAAGTTCTGATCCATCTCTGTAAAAAATAAAATTAATAAATAAAATATAAAATCATATTTGAACCAGTGGATTCTTGTCCTTAGATACCATAGCATGAAAATATCAAGTCACCTAAAATATATATGTACAGATTTAAAACATTTTAATTTCAGACTCCAATATTTTTTATTCTAATTAGTTATACATGACAGAATGCATTTTGACACATCATACATAAATGGAATATAACTTCTCATTTTTCTGGTTGTATGTGATGTAGAATCACACTGGTCATGTAGTCATATATGCACATAGGGTAATAATGTCCGATTCATTCTACTATCCTTCCTGCCCTTATGTCCCCTCTTCTCCCTTTCCTCCCCTCTGCCAAATCCAAAGTACCTCTTTTCTTTCCCAAGCTGCACCTCGCTTATTGTGAATTAGCATCCACATATCAGGGAAAACATTCACCCTTTGGGTTTTTGGGATTGGCTTATTTCACTTTGCATAATAGTCTCCAGTTTCATCATTTACCTGGAAATGCCATAATTTCATTCTTCTTTAAGGCTGAGTAATATTCCATTGTGTATATATAGCACATTTTCTATACCTATTCATCTGTTGAAGGGCATCTAGGTTGGTTCCGTAGTTTATCTATTTTTTTTGTGGAAGAATAAATGCTTGAAAGGAGAAAATTTACTGAGCACAGGAGGATTGCCTACTTAAATCAGAGCAGTCTCTAAATATTGTAAATTCATTACAACATACGAAAAGCTAAATAGGTCAGTGAGAAAAAAAATGAAAATGATTTTGTGTTGAAGAGAATATAACGTGTAGGTGATAATAGATTAGGAAAGTATAGATTCTTCATGACTAGTATTGACATAGTTGAAGGAAATGCATGTGAATTTTTTTATGTATTAAAAAATATATAAAGTACAAATATAAAGTACAAATGAGTTAAGACCAAAATGGAAATCAAAACAAAAAACCGCCAAACTACCTGTAGTTAGGGGATACAAACACAGAAACTAAAATCGAAAATATTTGACTTTGTGAAATAAAAAATTTTCAAATGGCAGAGAGACTATCAAGTAGGTAGACAAGAAGATAACACATCCCCTGTAGATGTGGTATAGATGATAAAGTCTTTTTATACTCATTATATGGAAAAACCTCTTACTAATAGGTGAAAAAATACAAGAGGAGAATGGGAAAGGTAATGAATAAAAAGTTGAGAGGAGAACGAATTGACCAACAAACTTACGAAAAGATGCAATAAGGAACAAAAAGCTTCCTTTCTATCCATCAGATTATTTTTTGCAAATTCCTTTTTTTTTTTTTTTCATAAAGCCCAATCTGAGAAGAATTTACATTCCTACCCTCTGGCTTAGAGTTTGTCTTTTCTATTTGTTTTGTCCAATGGAATGTTAGTATGATGTGGATGGAGGCTTAGAATGTGTTACATGATTGGGCATGGTCCCCTGAGAGCATGATTTCCCACAATGGAAGGAACATGTCTTCGTAGCGTTGCTTCTTGTGTCTGGCCCAGAATGAGACTAGTGGAAGTGACCCTGTTGACCTGCAGCCTAAAGCAAGTGTCCTCCTGGAGGACTACAAAGGCTTGTGTGCATTGAGATCCTTGTTTGGTTGGTATATAATAATAGTATAATAATACAATAATAATAATTTAATAATACAATAATAATAATTGAATAATACAATTAATCCAGGAAAAATACCCTTTTGTTGTTTTATAGGTCTAAGAAATTACATACTTCTGTAACTTTTCTAGGAAAAAATCAAATTTAGAAAAATACTCTAATAGATGAAATAGAATCATAATAAGGAACATAAGAAAGAAGTGGAATGGAAGAAATAGCAGAAAACACTGAAACTAATAAAATGATTAAATTTAATGGTCATAGGAAAGTTGTGAAACTTAGTACAATTGTTAGGAAAGGATTTTCAAACTAGAGAGCTGTATTGCTAAAGAAAATTGAAACTAATTCCAGTAAATTTCAGGAATTTGGCAAGGAAGAGAATTTAAAACCATGTTCATAGTCATATTTTATTAGGGGAAAAGATCACATATAGTATTAATTCTACATTGTGATAAGCAAATGAGAGATTAAAATATGCTAATTTAAGGGTAACCATTAGTTTTTTAAAGAAAAAAAAGCAATGCAATGTTAAAAAGTAGAGTTTCTCCCTCTGTTTTTCCTTCTGTAACTGAGGGTGGATTTGTTTCCTAACCTGGGTGATTAATTTATTTTTTCCCTCTGGGTTTGTAGAGTTGCTCAAGCCCCTATAAAAAAGATTGGTGTTTCCTGACTCAAGGGTTTCTCAGCTGTGACACAAACCCACTGTGTTTACATCACCCCTTGGGTAACCTGAGATTACTCCTATGAGACTTGGAGGCAGAGATCCCATGTGAACGTGAAGCAAATGCTGCCTTCTGTGTTGTGAATAATAACATTGGTTATCTTTGACCCAGGAGTCTCATGTCTTGTGCCTTCATCTATAAAATCATGGCAGGCTAATTTGTTAGCTTGCAGATAGACTAAAATTTTAATTCTCTTCATAGATATTGCACTGTAATGGTTGCTAAATGTTTTTACTATCACTCCTGGATGAAAGCTACAGTATACCCAGAATGAGAATAATTGTTACAAAAATTTATAAGGCAAAACAAAGAAATTGAATATGTAAAAATGAAAACTTCTAGTATTAGGCTATTTTGTATTCAAAAACATCATAGTTGAGAGACTAATACAGTTTTTAGAATTTAATATATCAAGTAGGTAAATATAAGTACTTTAGGAGATTTGACTAGTCCTCAAAAAACTTGAGAATGTATTGAATAACTGGATGTAAGTATATGCACAGATTTAATATCATTTTATTTAAAAAGGTAATGTAAATTATTAAGTGCCTATGAATTAGTTAAAAACATTGAATGTATATTGTAAGCCTCAAAGGAAAGTTCAGTAAATATTCAGGAGTATAAATGACTGCCTTTATTTGTTTGCACAAATCCATTTGAACTAGCAATTTGGGATAACCAAAAATTACATCTTAACAGAAATTAAACATTTTCCAAAATAATTTTTTTTTGGAAATTAAACATTTTCCAAAACAATGATATCAACAGTGAAATTAGACTGCAGGATTGATAAACATAAAATGCACTCTTAAACTCTATAGTAAAAGGTTCTGAGAAGTGGACGAATCGTAATCGGTAGAAAATTTATAACTATGCTTTTATTAAACAAAATGATCTCGAAACAAATGAACAAAGAATTCAAGGATAGAAACTAGAGAGGCTTAACTAAATTTTTCTTGGAATGATTCTGGTTCTTATTGCTAAATATAAGCTTGTGTTAACACATCATTCCATTTTTAGAAAAGAAAAAATATAACTCTTTACACTTTAAAGGAAATAAATTGACTTAAGAGGACTTTTTTGTCAGTATGCTTCCAGAATATATATATATATTTGTTTTTGTAGCAAAGATTAGAATAAATTTCAGCAAAATAATTTCTGAAGTTCAAAAATCAACTTTCAATAATTTAGTCCTGCTTTTAAAGATTAGTAGTCCATGGTTGAAATCAAAATGGAAATTGAAAAGTTATTTTCTTTATTTTTAAATCTAAAATACTTATAAGACTTTACTTCAGTGTCTCTGAACTATATTGATTTTTCTAGCTATGTATCATTTTTTACAGCCTATTAGTAAAAATTTTGACCTATAATATATAAAGTTTGCAGAAGGTAGAAAGCTTTGCAGAAGGTAGATTTAAAATCTATCTAGCATCAAAACAAATAGGGTGAAGGAAAATGTGAGAGCCAAACATCAGACAGCCAAACTACGAAGATCTAGCTTTCTTCCTTCCTTTAGAGTGGGAAAGGAGATTTAAGGAAAATGCTGCAAAAAAGTGGGATGAGAATCTCAAGTACAGTTATGGAAAAATAGTTTGCTACCAGTACCGAAGAAGACTGAAAGAAAGCATTTTGCATCCACTGTCCTTTGATATTAAAGCAATGCCAGAAAAAGTAATCTTCACTCTTTGTACAACACACAGGATTGTGTAAACATATAAAAATAGTCATATTGAGGCCCTTTCTGAATTACTGGCTTGGGTGCCGAGGCAACCTCTTCATTGGTCTCTTGGAGTGTCCAGTGCTAGGTATTTAAGTTATCTATGTTTATTCTTCCCAGCAGCCTGGATATGGTCTAGACATCTTCATTTATATATGTCAGCAACTTAATGCTAATCATTTAGTGCTGTAATTAATAGCACTGAGTAAATGAACATTGATTTTCTGAATCATTTATTTTATTTAGGATTGATTTATTATAGAAGAGACATTGCTTGCTTAAGTAGAGTAAATAAGCTTTAGGCTTTAGGCCAAATACCCTTTCAGAAACACTCCCCAGTATCCATGTTCACCAGTAAGGTAGGAAATTGTCCATGTCACAGTGTCCTTTACGAGTTTATGCATAATAGTTCTAAAGGCTTTCATTTTAATCAACACAAATATTCTTACTGCTTTAGCATGCTTTCTTTTTTAATCCTAGAGCAACTGGCCATATACAAGAGTTTGCTAACACCTATGAATTATTCCTGTCTTCTGTCCTTCTTTAGTAAGTTCTGACTCTAATAAAATGTTAACTTCTTGCCCATTTCTTATGGTGTGGTTTCTAGTTTGTTTGGTTTTCCATTTTGACATGTAAAACTTTTTGTGGTTTTAAAGATCATTGGTTTGTCATTTCCTTGGCCTGGAAATTCCTTCCCTGTCAAAAGTCTGGATTTTTACCTTTGCTTTCTTTTGGCTTTCTAAGGTTTATGTGTCTTGTCTAGGTGTTGAGGAGTCCATTGTAGTTACTGTATTTGCAGTAACTAGGCATGTTCATTTGGGAAGAGCTATTGTCTGGATTATCATCTAGGAACACATGGTATTTTTTTCTCAGTTTTAAAACTTTCCTTTAAAAGTTTCAATAAAGATTTTTTTCTTTATATGGAATCTTTGCATCTTTTTTTAAACATTAATTTTGGATTGCTTTGGACAATGGATTTTTATATTACATTAAGCATTTTTTTTTTAAAGTACTCAGGAAAGGTCTCAATTTTTTTTCTTTTTTGGCAAATTTATTTGTATCTATTGAAATTACCAGACTCCCATATTTACCAATAGCTACTCATTTAATTAATTCTGGTTTTCTAGATGGACAGTGATATATAAAAGTAAAGTGGCATTTTTATTCTGTCCTAGCATTTAATGGGACTCATCAATTTTTCACCCATTAAGAATGTTACCTTTTATTGTTTTGAGATTTATCTTGTAATGGTAGTCCCAAGATTTATTTATTTAATTAAAAACCTGAAATGGATATTGAATTTGACAAATTTCTTCTTGGCACTAATTAAAATGATTTTATGCTTTTCCAAAGTTTAACCGATTAAAGTCATATATTACATTTGTATTGTAAACATTCTTGGAGACAATTTCTATGACCCAGTGTAGAAGGGTAATTATTTTAATTTGCCATTGAAACTGGTCCTTTTTTCCCTTGAATATTTAGCATAATCGCATTTTTCGTCAGTTTTCATGGGCTACTCACACCCCGCATTCTGCCACTTTCTTCATGTGTAAGTGGTTCCACCTTGTTCTTCTAACTTCATTCTAACCTTTTTTCTTTTGTTCTCTTCTCCAAATCAAGTGGATCAGCTCAAACCCAGTTGTACAGATAAATATATGGACTTTCTTCCCTGCCCACCTACCTACCTACTGTTCCTCCCTCTTCCCCACTGGTTTGTTGGAATGGCCTCCTAAGAGGTCTCGCCATCTGCTCTTTTTCCATCCTTCCTCCTCTGTCAGAATGATTTTACCCCTAAAGCACAAATCCGATCCTGTCATTTCAATTTTTAAAGCCAGTTTGTGATGTTCCTTTGCCTTCACTGTGAAATTGAAACTCTCTTGCTGAATCATTTCTGGCTTTGCCTGTCTTCAGGTCTCCACAGTTGCCCTCCTTCCTTCCTCATTCATTGTGTCACTTAGTTTTATAGAAACTTGATACAAAGTTCTCTCAGCCTAGAATTATCTTCTGCCTGGTTGGCTTGGCTACTCCTGCAGTTTCCCGTGCTGGCTCAGAATCCACTTCACCTTGGAAATGTTTTACAGCTTGCCATTCATACAAGTTTGGGTGTCTCTTCTACACCCAGTATATCCTTCCCATTTATATTCTTTTGTGTGTGTGTGTGTGTGTGTGTTTCTTTGTTTCAATATCTTTTTTTATTTTTATTATAATTTATTTAAATGCATTTCAAGTCATAGTACATATATAGAGCTCAATTTTTCCATTTCTCTGGTTGCAAACCAGATAGAGTCACACCATTTGTGTCTTCATACATGCACCAAGGATGGTAATGACGATCTCAATCAACCATCTTTACTATACCCATTCCCCTTACCCTCCCCCCACCTCCCCTCTGCC
>JAQQSJ010004304.1:0-10647 GCA_028644305.1 Xerus rutilus
GACCCTCCTAATACAGGTATTTAATGCTGCAAGCCAGTGCCTCTAAGTTGGAGAAATTAACTATGTAAAAGAGATGTTAACACTGCTGTATATGTTATGTGAGCACAGCAGCTAATGGTTCTGTGATTTTGTTCTTTCAGTCCTATGACCAAGTTGATGCTTCCATCCATCTGCCTGTTGAAGGAGCATTATTCTCTTAACACTGATGGCTTTTTGTTGCTATACTTTTAAAATAGGGTATGATTGTGCTGCTGTCTCTGCATTTGAACCCTTAGTGGGCACTGACCTTTCCAGTCTCTGAGTGATTAAAGTTCTTATTAATTTCCTGTGGGGCTGCCAACACTGTAAGGCAGCAGAATGGTGGGGTTTGTTAACATGTGGGGCTCTAATTAGCCAGAAAAGGATCTGTCTCATCCTTACTCTGATATCTAACGAAGTTATAAATATAGACATATTAAAAAAAAAATCCACACACACAAAACCATCACTGAAAGGAATAGATGTTGACATGTCCAGGGCAGATCTTTAAGCCCAAACAGTGACCCTGCTTTCCTCCTGCACACTCTCCTGGGGCCTAGTCATTTCTTCTACGAAGCTGCATCTGGGTGAGACGGCACTGCATGGGAGGAGACCTGCAAGGGTCCTGATCAGCCCTAGAAATAATTATTGATTGGGTTATATTGTTAAGTCTCCTCTGGACCTGCCATTCTATGAATAGCAACTCTAAGGAAAGGCAGACAGAATTGAAGTCCCGTGATGTCGAAAAGAGAAGAAAGAGGGATTTAATAATAATCTTTATTCCTGGGCAGGATTTTAAGAGGAAGAATAATGACTGCATTTCCAAACTAGAGAAGAAGTGAGTTCTGATTGCAGCTGTGAGCAGTTCAACTGGTTTAAGTAGTATTTTGGGAGTCCTTATAAGATACTAAACCCTGTTCGCAGAACTGGTAGGGGTTAGTACACCACTCCTGGGGCACCTACAGCTGTGCCAGATGTTACATATAAAGCCCTCTGATTGTGACAGTCAATCAGTCAGTTTAAGTTCTAGAAGCACCTGGAAGATTGTCAAACACTGGAATGAACACCCAAGAAGGAAATTAATTCTTTTCATCTATTCCCCCACCCCTAGAATATTTATAAACAGGAAACAGATCCAGTAAATGGAGGTCAAGGAACTGACTTGAGAAAAAGAACTGGTTTTATAAAGACTTGGCCATTAGGGTAGATATCAGTGGCCCTCTTCCTTCTTCATCCCTCAGGGCTGTACATTTGAGGAAACAAAAACATACATTTTGCTACCAACTCCATTTTCCACATCACTCTTTGTTATTTTCTTCTTATCCAAGACCAGACATGCTGGTGCTCAGAATTCTTCATGCCTAGATCCCTTCCTTTTTTCCACCTCTGTATCCACCTAGTCAAATTCTGAACTTCAAACAGAAATGATTCCCAGGGAAGAATTCTACTTGAGGTCTGACCTGCCCTTTTATCTTTGATTTTATTTCATTTCACTCAGGTATGGCAACCTATACAAAGAATTGGACATCAGAACTCTACTTCTGAGGGTGGAGAGAGAGGAGCCTGGGTACTGATTGCCTCATGTCAAAGAACTCAGACTTAATCCTTGGTTTCCAAGCCAGCCCCAGTCGGAATCAGTATGTGTCAAATGGAGATGAACGTGCACCACTCAGAGACTGGGCTTTATAAAATTTAGCTATAAATCATAAATAAATGCTCTGAGATGGTATGTTTTAATTAAACATTTTTAGTTTTTAAAATGGCTTTTTAAATAAATGGGCTATCAGTGTATTATACTTACTGGATACTCTGGTCACTTATTAACCCTAAGGAACATTTAGAAATACAATATTAAAAATGTCAAGATTTACAATCTACAGTGCTAAACATGAAATATAAACTCTGTATGCCCACATGACTTTAAATGAAACAATCCTGATGAAGCACTTACCATGGTGCCTGGCACTTAGTGAGCAAGCCATGGGGCTGCTATGTCCCCCTGAGGTTCCTAAGTCAGCCCTTTACATGAGAGGAGAGTTGGCGTACGTGTCTAATGTGTGGGTTATTGAGGCCTCTGAAACTTGGACTTGCTGCTTTCTTCTATCTTCCTACCTCATTTGGCTATTTTACTGACTATTACAACCACAATCACAGTGAACAAGGAAAATGAATGTTTAATTAGTCATTTGTGCTGCTTCTTGGCCTCAGTGAATGGTTTAGTTAGGAAGATCATTAGCATTATTGACTAAAATTATTGTAGCATTAATTTTTGATGCTTCTTCTCTTTTTCCTTTTAAAATCCAAAGCATGAGTGGCACTTTCATTCTGTAGATAGTTTTTGTTTGTTTGTTTTTTGAGGGTAGCCTTCTGGAGACTATTGGTGTGGTAAAAACAACTCTCCTCCCAAAAGAAGCAAAACTTTTCTCTTTGGACTTTTAAAATAACAAAGTATAGGCATGTGAATTATATTCATATCTGGAATTTTAAGTTTTGGGAAGCTCACAAGTGTAGCAGTTTGGCCAGAGGTCCAAGAGACCCTCTCAATACACACTAAAAATCATATTAATAGGGTAACGAATGATGTGTTACTGCTTTTTATCATGATTCTGGTCAGCTCTCAAATCCCATGTACTTTGCCAAGGGAAATTCATTGCAATCCAAAGTTGCTGTAAATCTGTTTCAATATTTAGCAGCAGGTAGTTTGTAGGAGAAAATAAAACAAGAAAAGAAGAAAACCATACTTGCTCATTTTGTTTTCATTTTGTTTCATTTTCTCTAACTGATGCAGTGGAAACTTCATGAGTTGGGTATCTTCCAAATCTGGGAGATAGGATCCCAAAATTATCATTAAAGTTCTTTGGGAAAAAACATGTTGTTCTTCACGATCCAGCCTCTGGCCTTTACCACCTGAGCAATAGTCTCACCCCTATGCTCCATCAACTCTACTGTAAAACGATGCATGGTTCTATTCAAAGTTCCCTGACCAGCTGTGCTTCTGTAGCTCTGTGTCTTTGCTTATTCTTTTCCCACTGCCAGGAATTCCTTTCCTCTTTGTCTGCTGAATTGCTTACATTGCACTTCAAGGCAGAGCTGGCTGGTATTTCTTACTTATGTTCTCACTAGTCATGCTATTACAGTGCCTTGACATACTGTAGCAGGGGCATTTATCACATGTTCTTGTCAACATCTGAGGAGATACATCTTGTCGACATCTGATGCCCTCCTTCTATAAATTGTGAACCTTCTTAGGTAGAGAACTGTATTTGGTTCCTACCTCTTAGTGGACAATTGGATCCAATTTAACTGTTGATATTCAAATTTTTATTTCATTCATTTATTTATTTTTGTGATTTTTGTGGTTTGAATGTGAGGTGTCCCTAAAAGCTCATGTGTGAGACAATGCAAGAATGTTCAGAGGGGAAATGATTGGGTTTTGAGAGCCAATCAGTGAATTAATCACCTGATGGGATTGACTGGTAACTAAAGGCAGGTGGGGTGTGTCTGGAGGAGGTGGGGCATTGGGAGTGTGGCTTTGGGCTATATATTTGTATCTGGCAAGTGGAGTCTCTCTCTGCTTCCTGGTCATGTAAGCTGCTTCCCTCCTCCATACTGTTCTGCCATGATGTTCAGCCTCACCTGGAATCCAGAGGAATGGAACTAGCTGGCTATGGATGGAGACCTCTGAAACTGTAAGCCCCCAATTAAACTTTTTCTTCTTCACAATTGTTCTGGTCATGTGTTTTAGTCACAGCAGCAAAAAAACTGAATAAAACAGTGGTGCTGTGGAATGAACGCAGAGCCCTACACATGCCAGGCAAATGCTGTACCACTGAGAATGTCCCCAGCCCTGATTTTTTTTTAACTTACTACTATATGAGACAGCAGCTTCATATAGTTGAATCTAATCATTGCTGGCATAAATAACTATTAAAAATATCTCTGCTGAATGAATAAATGAATGAACCACATCTACTCATGCATGCAGTATGTGATTTTGTTTCATTGTAATATATTTGTCAGGATTAGGATTCAAAGTTTTGTTTTTCTTGGAAATGGAAAGTATTCTCTATTTTCTGAAACAGTTTGTATAATACTAGTGTTAATTTCTCCTTAAATAAATGTAGGATTTACCAAAAACTGATTAATTCTATCCCCTTAATTTATATGGGACTCTGAGATTTTTATGTAAAATGCACTTTTCAAGGAATTTAAAATTTTAATTCAAATTGTCAAATATAGGGGAAAGTTGTGAATGCTCTGTCATCTTTCCAATATCTATGGAATCTGTAGTGACAGTCCCAATTTCATTTCTGATGTTGGTAATTTGGGCTTTTGTTTGCAGCATTATCAGTCTTTGTAGGAATTTTTGTCAATTTGACTAATCTTTTCAATGAAACAAAATTTAATCGGTTTTCTCTATTGTTCTTTTCTTAGTTTATCAATATTTTCTGTTATACTTATTATTTCTTTGTGTCTATATACTTAGGTTTAGAATTATTCTTGTCTAGCAGCTTAAGGTGGAAATGCAGATTTTCTTACTGAATGTCTTCATTCCTAATACAGGTATTTTAAGTTAGAAAGTTTCCTGTGAGCAGTGCTCTAGGTGCATCCCTCAAACTTTGAGATGTGATATTTCATTATTTTTCAGTTGTAAACATTTTTTAATTTCCATGATTTCTTCTTTTACCTGGTAGTTATTTAGAAATATGTGGTTTTGGCTTGTGTTTTGTGTGTGTGTGCTTTACTATTTAGGTTTAGAGGCGTATGTTTTGGCCACAGATATATTTTAGTGAACACCCATGTACATTTTACAAGAATGTATATTAAGTCAAGTTGGTTGATAATGTTTTTATATCTTCCATTTCCTTCCTCTTTTTTCCCCCATGATTTTTCACATACTTAACTGTGTGAGTAGAATTGAAATACCCAATTTTAGTTGTGGTTTGTCTCTTTCTCCCTTCCACTTTGTCAGTTTTTGCTTTATGGATTCTGATACTCTGTTATTTTGTGAATACATATTTAAGATTAGTATGCTCAGGAAAACTCCTTTTCACTGTGTAATATTTCTCATTTTTCTTGTAATGCACTTTTCCTGATGTCACTTTGTCTGATATTAATATAGCTACATCAGCTTTTCTGTGCATGCTATGTTCATGATGTATCTTTTTTTTTGCATACAACTTGTATATTTCTACATACTTCAAATGTGTCTTATGTAGACAGGTAATGTTAGGTTTTGTTTTCCTATCCAGCCTGACAGTTTCTGCCTCTTAATTGGAATTTTAAATCCAATTACATTTTATGTAATTATTATTTTGTTTGATTTAAATCTACCACATTGCCATTTGTTTTTGAAGTGTACTTTTTGTTTTGTTCTTTTCGATTTTTCTTTGCCCAGACTCCTTTTAAGGTAACCCATTAATTTTAGACTATCAATTTATTTCTTATATTAGCTTCTTAGCTGTAACTATATTATTATTACTACTACTAGTTGTTTCTCTATGTCTAATGACATATTTCCTTAACTTTTTACACATTTACTAATTCTCACTCTTTAGTTGCTATGTAATTTCCCTGCCCCTATTTTCTGTGTGATTATTTTCTCTTGATCTACTCTTATTCTATTATTGTTTGCTTTAAGGAATTAGCTTTATAAATTTTAAGAAGTAAGTAAACATCGTCATTTATATTTACTGATTTATTTATCATTTCTGCCTGTAAGACCTTCATTTTCATCAGGTATCACTTTTCTTGGAATTGAAAATGTCTTCTACGATATCTTATAGTGCTGGTCTCCTGTCAGCAATTATTCTAGGTTTTATTTATGGAAAAGTCTTTATTTCACTCTTGCTTTAGAAATTTGTGCTGGCTGTAAAATCTTTGGGTTGATTTTTCCTCTTTCTTTTTAGCAATTTAGCGAGACTATTCCATTGTTTTCCACCATCTATTGTTCTGATAAGATGCCAGGGTGTTGGTGTTATTACCTCTATTCAATGTGTTCTTTTAATTTGGTTTTCTGCAGTTTGACTACTATGTGCCTACCTGTGGATGGATCTCTCTATTTTTATCCTTCTTGATGCTTGCTGAATTTCTTAGATCAATAGATTGGTAATTTAGAACATAGTAATCTGAAGTTCTTTGTCATTATATCTTCAAATATGTACCTAATACCATTCCCTTCTTTTTCATGGACACCAGTTGCACCTACATTTGCTCATTTGGCAGTTTCTATATGCCCCTGAGGCTCAATTTAACTTATATATTTTCTTTCTGTTTCAAAATTGAATAATTTCTATTTATCTGCCTCCAAGTTCATTGACTTTTTAAATGCCATTGAATATGCTAATGAGTTAAACCAGTGAGTTTTTTATTTCAGTGGAATACTTGTCAGTGCTGAATTTCCATGTGATTCTTTTGTAGGTTCTTTTTCAATGTTAAGTTTGCCTCTGTGGATTTATATTCTTCTCTAATTTTCTGAACACATTTTTATGTAATTATTTGAATATATGTAAAATAATTGACTTAAATATATGTCTGCTAAGTCCCACATCAGTTATTTTGGGCTCAGTTTCTATTGATAACTTTTCTACTTAAACATGGGTCACACTTTTTCTTTTGGTGAGTATTGATTTCTGATAGATTGGTATTATGGAAAATATACTGTGGAGTCTATACGTTCTCTACCTTACTCTGAAGATGAATTTTTTTTTTTTGTTAGCAAGCAGTTCAATTATCAACTGATGACACTAATTTAATTTGCCAAGACTCAGTCTCCAATCTTTATATTCACTTTATATTTTGTCTAGTCCTCATTTTAGACTTTGCCTGAGAGGACTTAGCATGGGGCTTGCTCTGCATGTGGTCCTTACTCTTAAGGGACCCCTGTTTGCTGTCTCAGCTAGAGCCCAGTGTGTTAAAGAGTAGATCTAATCATTCTAGCAGAGCCCGAACTCCAAAATCTCCAAGCACTGTTTTTCCCCTAGCAGTGCCCGCAGTAGCTATGTTCTGCTCTTAATTCCACAGCAGCTGCCATCTGGTAAACTGCTGGTATCTCTCCCTATGGGGGACTTCATCAGCCTAGACTTGCAGGGGACTCCCAGAGAGACTTCTGATGCCTCCTTTGGGCACTGGTTCCTCCTCTCCGGTCTGCCACCCTATGAATCCCAGCACTTCCAGCTGCTTTGAACTATGATCTCTACAGGAACATAATGCTCTGCTCTGACTGATGATGACTTTTGCAGTATGGTTGCAGAGTTATCTTCAGGGCAACTTGGATGATTGTGGGCCTCACGTTCTCTCAGCCATTCAGTCTTCTGCTATTTTTCTTTGCCTGAAAAGGGTTGTAGCCCATATTTCATAGTTATTTTTGGCCATAGGACTAGTACAGTACCATTAGTTACTCTGAATGACTGAAAATAGAAAGTATTTATATAATTTGTATCAAATGTCCTTATCAGTGATGATATTTGGGTTCTTTATAAGCACACTAGATAATAATAGCACATGGTCAGTGCAACTTTCTGTATACCAGGCATTGTTTTTAATGCCTTACTTATTAAATTCATTTAATTGTCAAAACACCTAAGTTGGATTCTGCCACTGTTTCTATTTTTAAGTAGAGAAATTGATGCACAGAGAGATTAAGTGAACTGTCCAAATTGGTACATTTGCAAAGTATTAAATCACTCACCAGTTTCATGTCTAATTTCTTAACAACAGTATTGTGCTATCTGCTGGTAGTGAACTGTAACTAAACAGGGGGAAATGATCATAAGAGGAAGTGCATTCAAACTCAGAAGTAAAGGGATGAGTATCATAAGTTAAACCATAACATATTTGAGCTTTAAGTCTTTGGCTCCCTGCTACCATGTACCACCCATTTATTTCCTCCTATTTGGTTTTCCTGTATTCATCATTGAATACTACATAGCCACAGGGGGAAAAAAACACATAGAATAATACTAAGATTTGTTTCTATTCTTTCACTCATCCTCATTCACCATTTTTTCCTCTCCGTAGTTTGGAATGTGAGCTTGTAAATATGCCAAGAGAAGAAACTCATTTAAAATGTAAACCTTTGGGTGGAATAATATATACTAGATTGGCTGTTTGATCTATCCGTGACAAGTGCTAAAACACATGTGCATTGATTTTCTTTGAGGAGCGTATTTCTAAGGGTAATTTAATAGTAGTATTGAACATAGCTTTTACTGGTGGGGAGCAGGAGGGAGAACAGATGAAGAGAGAGAGCTGCTAATGGTGTTTTCCTAATGCAATTGCTTAGGTCAGTGGAAAGCTGTCACAGCTTAATGCACTTGCTTTTTGAGGATGTTCTCATGTACAGAATTAAGCCATTCCAAAACATGAAAACAACAGCCACTTGTTAGAGTGGGAGCGTGTTAAAGACCTTCTATCAAGCAGTTATGATCATTTGAAGAAAGTAGTTACGGTTCTTATTTTTCCATCTTTAATTCTAAGTCAAATCTAAGTGCTAGGAAGAAAAAGCATTTAACTTTCAATAGCAGGTGGGAAATGGCACAATAAATTGCTCCAAAGACCCTTTTGTTCCTTTTCCTGTCCACCTATGGAAATGAGACTTTATTTCTAGAGGAAATTGAAGGAGTTTGCTCTACTCTGTTTCTGGAACCAGGAGTGAATTTACTCTCTGAAATGCCTTTGACTTGATGCACTGCTCTAGTATTCAGGATGGAATACACACCCATTAGTGAAACCACAGCTTTTGATGTTTGGGATAATCCAGTGAAATTTCTGTGGTATACACTGAATTTGCACTTATCACTTGCTGTTGTTTTTTTTTTTTTTTTAGACTTAGGATATATAGTTTAGAAAATCTAATAGGGAGATAACTAAGATGTTGTAACTAGATCAAAAGGGAGTTCTGAGAAATCATTTCTAGGAAATTCTTTAGGGGTTGATAGGTTAACACATTCCTTGAACAGTGCTTACAGTTCAGAAAGCTAGTGAGTATAGATTTACTGAGTAAGCAAGGAGTGGTTCATGACGAAGCAATGAAGCTGGAGAGCCAAACAGGGATAGAATAGCAAAGTCTATGTATGTCAAGGACTTCAGGCTTAATTCTAAGTACAATAAGAAGCCACAAAGAGGCTTTTGATGGGGGGGGTGAGCGATTAGGTCTGATTAACTTAAAGATGACTGGATTCGGGGTATAGAAGAAATCATGCGTAAAAGGTAAAGCATGGGAAAGTGTTGAGAGTGCAGAGATGGTGAGGGTTTGGATTAGTGAAAGTGAGGAGATGACTTATTCCTAATACAAGCCTGAGTCAGAAACTACAAGATTTTCTGCTGATCATGAGGAAAAAAGAGTAACCAGGAATGATTTTGTCTTGAACTTGGTAATTAATGGTGCTATTTACTGAGATGGTAAAGGCTGAGTTGAGATGATTGGGACCATAGTGAGATGTGATAGATTTGAAGGGAAAGCAATCAAGTAATATTTGGTAAATATTAGTTTTGAAATGACTTGCAAACATCTCAGGGGCATGTCCAAAGGTAAATATTCAGTTTGGTTCAAAAAATTGTCTCTTTAAGGATAGGATATCATCTGTACTGCATAAAAACACAAAAAATGTTGTGTGGCACATAATAACATTTGATAAATACTGTGAATTCTTAAGTCTAAAGCTTAGAAAATAGACTGAAACATAGATTCAGAGAATAGTCCTGAGAGACATTAGCATGTCTTTAAAAATAAGAATAGGAAAGCTGAAAAAAAGAGGAAAGTACCTGTCTGATTGCTTTTCTTCTGTAACACATTTCAAATTACATCTGAGAGCCTTTTTTATAATTGCTAATATTTAATGAAGTTTGTTTCTTTGGATTGGATTTTTTCTTAGAATTGTGAGTGTTCCTCACAATTGTGACCATATAGGGAATTAGTTACATCTCATTCTGCATATAGTAAGTGTGAGAGAGATCTGCTGAACTCAACATTCTCACCAACTCTGAGTCTTGGGATCTTCCTTAGTTTTGGTTTAAAAGTAATGAAGTGGAAGCCTGTGTTCAAAACATTCCTAAAACAGAACTACTGGTTGATTCTTTAAAAAGATCAACTAAACTGACCAACTTTTAACTAGAGACATCAAGGGGAAAAAGAGAATATTCAAATTACTACAGTGAGAAATCAAAGAGGATACATTACTAATGACCTTACAGACAGAAGGAATTATAAGAAAATACAAAACAACGGCAAATCTATAAAACCTATAACTTAGATTAAATGGAAAAAGTTCCAGAAAGACTCATACTTCTAAAATTGACTCAAGATGAAACTAAATATCTGAGCAGACTTGTAAAAAGTAAATTAATTTATAATGAAAAAACAAAATAAACTATTCAGAGAAAAGTCCAGGTCCAAATGGCTTTACTGATGAATTCTATGAAATGATTAAAAAAGAAATAAATACCAGTTCTTTACAAACTTTAAGAAAATGAAGATCAGCTTGCAACCAATCTGGAAAGCAGTATGGAGACTGCTTAAAAAACTCGGAATGGATCCACCGTTTGACCCAGCTATCCCACTCCTTGGCCTATACCCTAAAGACTTAAAAACAGCACACTACAGTAAAGCAGCCACTTCAATGTTTATAG
>JAQQSJ010004305.1:0-10647 GCA_028644305.1 Xerus rutilus
AATAGATTGTTGGGGTGAGGAGGAGTAAGAAAAGATGAAATTGTAGAAGGTTTACTTCCAATAATGTTGGAGCAGCTCATATTACAACAATCATCCTACAGATATCAATTATAAGCTCTGGACAGACTATATCAAAACAACTACCTGAAAACACTGGAAAATGACCGAAAGCAGGCAGGAACCAGAGAGGAGTTTGCTCTAGAAAGCAGGGAATGGCATGGATAAATTTCTTATTTCTCAGTTTTCATCAGAGGACAGGCCCAGGTTACTGCCTCAGGGAGTTATCAAAACTCTGATGGAAACCTGCAGTCTTACTGCCTGAAAGATACAACAGTGTTTGAAGTGAGCACAGCAATTAGAGAGTGAAAGGAGGAAATCTGGGAGGAGAGAGCCATAGAGGAGGAGCCCTGAGTTCTGCATATAAACTGCCTGATCTTACAGGATGTGGTGGCACATGCCTGTAATCCCAGCACTTAGGGAGGCTGAGACAGGAGAATCGTGAGTTCAAAGCCAGCCTCAGCAATGGCGAGATGCTAAAGCAACTCAGTGAGACCCTGTCTCTACATAAAACACAAAATAGGGCTGGGGATGTGGCTCAGTGGTCGAGTACCCCTGAGTTCCATCGCTGGTACCAAAACAAAACAAAAACAAAAACAAAAAACTGCCTGAACTCTGGAGAAATGTAACAGAATCCAAAAGGTCTATAAAGAATCTTTCACAATAACAGGATATAATGCCAAATTACTAGACAAATGTGTGCTAATCAGTTTTGTCACCACAACAAAATACCTGAGATAATCAGCTTACAAAAAGAAAAGGTTTATTTATTTTTTTAATCACAGTTTTGGAGACTCCAGTCCATGATCAGTTGGCCCTGTTGCTTTTGGGCCTGAGGTGAGGCCCAAAGCAAATGTGGAGCAAAACTACTCATCTTATAACCAGGAAGCAAAAGAGAGAAAAAGAAGGGGTGCACCCTATGACCTAAGGGCTTCTCACAAGTCCCTACCTTGCAAAAGTTCTACTACCTCCCATTAGTGACACTCTGGAAACCAAGCCTTTAAAACATGGACCTTTGGGGCTGGGATTGTAGCTCAGTGGTAGAGCACTTGCCTTGCATGCGTGAGGCCCTGGGTTTGATCCTCAGCACCACATACAAAGCAATAAAATAAAGACATTATGTCCATCTAGACTAAAAAAATATTAAAAAAAAAAACAAAAACATGGACTTCTGGGGAACATTCAACTTATAGAAATATATGATGAAATAAGTGTATGAATATGAAACCAGAAAATATGAAGCATATTTGTATTATTCCCCAGAGAAACAGAAATAATAGGAAATAAATAGAAGCTGACACAGTGGCACACACCTGTAATCCCAGCACTTCGGGAGGCTGAGACAGGAGAATCGTGAGTTCAAAGCCAGCCTCAGCAACCATAGTGAGGCACTAAGCAACTCAGTGAGACCCTGTCTCTACATAAAACACAAAATAGGACTGGAGATGTGTCTCAGTGGTCGAGTACCCCTGAGTTCAATCTCCGGTACCAAATAAATAAGTAAATAAATAAATAAATAAATACAAAGAGATTATGAAAGATTGGCTCACATGATTATGGAGGCTAAGAAGTTGCATGGTCGCCATCTGCAAGCAGAGGCCCTGTCTTGGTCTGGATCTATGACCAAGAATTGCTGAGCTCAGACTAATTTACCTAGGCAGATTCGTGGGGTGAATCACCAGCCTCACAACAGGATGGGTTTTATAAACTTTAATATGAGACAATATAACAAAGCAAGCAACAGTTATACTTTGCAATATTGAGTATTGTATATAATGAATCAATAATATAGAAAAACAGAAAGAGAGCGGCTCCAGCCCAATAAGCATTCATCAGTCAACACCGGATAACACAACACGGGTTTGCAAGTACACTCAAAGCATCATCATCACCCCCAACACCCAACCTTTGGTAAAATAAGCAACACCAAGAATGGGATAGACACATAGGTAAGAGTCTTCCTCCTCAAAGCACCATCATCACCCTCAGAGTCTTTCTCCTCAAAGCACCATTCAAGATCCTTCTTCTTTACTCACAACAGCATCAACACCTTCAACACCTTCAACACCTATCCTCAGGTAAAATCAGCAAAATCAGCTAAATTAGCAACACTAAGGGTAGGGTAAAACACACAGGTGAGAGTCTGCCTTCTTTCTTGCAAGTCAGCTTCCTTCTTCTCATCATCAGGTTCCTTCTTCTTACTCAAAACATCAGATTCTTTCTTCCCTGGTTGAAATTTCTTCTCAAATGGATTCAATCTCTTCCTCTTCAGATGGATCCCTTCTTCTCTGGTCCAGATGGATCCCCTTCTTCTCTCTTCTTCCGTCTCTCCAGTTGGAATCCTTCTCCTGAATTTCTTCCTCCTTTGGAAGACTTAAAAAGACACAGCAACCCCTCCCAACACGCAGTCCAGTGTTATGCCGCTGGCCTTAGGCTGTAAAATCTCTGTGAGGTGGGAACTGGCCAGGTTCCAAAACTCACAGGATCAAAGGCACCAAGAGCTCGTTAGTGCGCCAGATGGCCCCAAACAATAACATTGAGGGTGCTTCCTCAAAGTTTTCCCAAATTCCTCACTAATGAGCTCTCCTCTACTAACTCACACTCAAGGACGGGCCCATAATATTAACTATCTATACAGGCCCAGGAAAATCAATAATGTAGTTCTAGTCCAAGCATGAACCAAGAGTGCCAAGAAGACAAGAGAAGGATGGCCCAGCACAAGCAGAGAGAGTGGAATTTACCTTGTTCTCACCTTTTTGTTTATCTAGGTCCTCAACAGATTGGATGATGCCTACACATGTTGGTGAGGGCAATCTTCTTTACTCAGCCTACCAATTAAAATGATAACCTCTTAGTTGGGTGTGGTGGAGCACGCCTACAATCGCAGCGGCTTGGGAGGCTGAGGCAGGAAGACTGCAAAATTCTAAGCCCCACCTGGGCAATTTAGAGGGCTCCTGTCTCAAAACAAAAAATAAAAAGGGCTGAGGATGTGGCTCATTGTAGAGCATCCCTGGGTTCAATCTCCAGTGTTAAAAACAAACAATAAAATAATTTAAAAAATAGTTTTAAGAGAAGTATAAAAAGATTGCCTATTAAAAGTAAAAATTATAAATGTTTTGCTTTATAGCATCTAAAGAGATAACATGACAACTGGAAGATATAAGACTGGAGAGGGAGTAAATGGAAACATATACTTTCAAGTTCTTATATTTTACAAGAAATGGCATACAAAATCAGCTCTAAATGGACTGTGAAAAGTCAAGGATGTATATTATAATTCTTTTCTTTCTTTCTTTTCTGGATTTCCTCCCCACCACCACCCTTAGGCTGGTCTCCAGGTCCTGGGCTCAGGCAATTCTTCTGCCGAATCAGGACTGGGGGTTGAACCCAGGACCTCACACATGATAGGTGAGCATTTTGCCTCAGTCCTTTATTTTTATTTTTATTTTGGTACCAGGGATTGAACTCAGGAGTACTTGACCACTGAGCCACATCCCCAGCCCTATTTCGTGTTTTATGTAGAGACAAGGTCTCACTGAGTTGCTTAGCGCCTCGCCATTGCTGAGGCTGGCTTTGAACTTGCGACTCTCCTGTCTCAGCTTCCCAAAGTGCTGGGATTACAAGCATGAGCCACTGCGCCTGGCTTTATTTTTTATTGTGAGACAATCTTCCTAAATTGCTGAGGCTGGCCTCAAACTTGAGATCTTTCTGTCTCAGGCTCCCGAGTAGCTAGTATTCCAGGTGTATGCCCCACACCCTTCCCATTCCTCTCCACTTTTTTAAATTTTTTTTTTATTGTTAAGTTCTTCATATACTCTGAATACCAGTCCTTTGATAGACATAGATCAGCAAATATTTTCCCCTAGTCTGTGGTTTTTCATTTCCTGCCTCTTTCCTTCTCCTTCTCCTTCTTCTTTTTTGTAGCCACTGTGATCAAACCCAGAGCTTTAGGTATACTAGGCAGGTTCTCTACCACTGAACTACACTCTTAGCCTAAGTTTTTCAGTCCTTTGACAGGGTCAATGAAATCTTCTTTCAGTAAGACACTGAGGTCAGAGTTCATGACTTTCTTTGTTTTACGTAGATCTTTAATGCTGATAAAAGTATAGCATTTTTAAAAATAAGGTGTTTTGCTGGGCAAGGCAGTGCAAGTCTAATCCCAGCGGCTCAGGAGGCTGAGATAGGAGGATGGTGAATTGAAAGCCAGCCTCAGGAATTCAGGGAGGCCCTAAACAGTGAGACCCTGTCTTTAAATAAAATATAAAAGGATTGAGGATATGGCCCAGTAATTAAGCGCCCCTGGATTCAATCCCTGGTACACACAAAAAAAATGTTTTGGCTTGTGTTTGGATGTAAGTGTTCATTTATTATGAAGTGGAGTGAGAATAAGGACAATGGCAATGTATAGCATGCTTAATAAACTCTCTCTTCCCTTGACCCAGAAAAAAGAAAAAAAGCTTTGTCTCTAAAAAAAAAATCCAGTATAGGAGCAAAGCAAAGCAAACTCCACAAACTCTGGTAGACCATGTTGGTGACAGTTGTAACTTGTTTTATCCAGCATGCAAACTCAAGGACCTTGCTACTTCTTAGGTAACTTAGCATTGGAACAAAGTATTGTCTAGCATGGTGGCTTACACCTGAGGTCCCAGCTGCTGAGGTAGCTGAGGCAGAATTGTTTGATCCCAAGAGTTGGAGATCAGCCTGGGCAACACAGTGAGATCTTATCTCAAAAATAAAGTATGCAATTCAATGGTCTAAAAAAACAAGAACAAAAACAAAAGTGTCATAAGAATGTATGTTAACAAATTTGCTTGAACTGAAAAATGTCAGTTGAACTGATAGCAAATGAGTCTGATTTAACTGACTGGTTTTACAGTCAGGACTGGCTTTGCCAGTTGGGTTATGTGGCATATATTTTACATAAATCCAATGACTTCAATTTACAGCTCCAATCTTTTGAAGAATATTTCATGTATAAAAGATAAAAGTACCTTTCCAAAAAAAAATTATTAGCTTGACAAAGATGTATTGAAAAGTATTCTAATTTTTCTAACCTATTCTGAATATATCACTTTAAACAAGGTGTTTCTAAATCAAAGTGTAATTGATTGTAATTGCCAGTCACTTGGCGAACCTTAGCAGAGTCTTTTTGGCCTACATCCCAGAAAATGAGAAAGTGACTACTTCTAATTACCTCTGCAACATAGATGATTTCAAATTTCTGCTTTCCACAAAAATAAAGAAAACAAATCGAATCAAGTTGCCAGCTGAGAAATTATTAAAAACAATTTCTGGGTGTGCTCCTCAGTGGGACAAGAAAACAAAAACAGCAAAACCAATCCAACAAATGAACAAAACCATGAAAAACTTTTCTGATGATGACTAACTATAGGATTCGGGGTGCTTGTTGGGTAACGTGCGTTCAGCCCGCAGAGGGCAGTAAGGAGATAGGTGGCACGATTCTACATTATTATAGAGATTTAAAAAGCTTAGAAAACAGTTATTCAGTCTTGATTGCGCGGTAGTCACTTGCGGGAGGTTGTATAAAACATCCGAGCGAGCGGGGAACCGCCCTAGACAATAAAATCACTCTCTGGGAGGGAAGCCCGAACATGGGTATTTTAAAAAGTGATCCAGTAGATGTGCAACTGGTGTTAATCCCTTACCACTTTCTTTCTTTCTTTTTTTTTCTTTTTTTCTTTTTTGCGGGAGCGGGAGCGGGGGTGAACCAGAAATTGAACTCAAGGGCACTCAACCACTGAGCCCTATCTCCCGCCCTATTTTGTATTTTATTTAGAGACAGGTCCTCACTGAGTTGCTTAATGCCTCACTGTTGCTGAGGCTGGCTTTAAACTCGCGATCCTCCTGTCTCAGCCTCCCGAGCCGCTGGGATTACAGGCGTGGGCCACCGCGCCTGGCCCCTTACCACCTTGTAGGTAGCAGGATAACACCTAGTGGGTGCATCCCCATTAATAAGTTCCTGAATCGAACCCTCTTTGTCCTTCTCTCAAATGATGTGGGATTGCATTTAATGGGAGAGACAAGGAGCAAGTTAAAGGGAATCTGGAACATTGGCAGGTTCCTAGCGGCTTGGGGCAAATTGATCTCCCAAGCAGAGGCCGCAACCGAAGGCCAGCTCTGCGCAAAGGGCGCCGCGTGCTGAGCCGCGGCGGCTGGGTCAGCTTTCTTCTGCGCGGAAGACAGCAAGCAACGAGGTACCGCCACTGCGAGGGGAAGGCGGTGGGGAGGAGGAGGAGCCAGCGTGGACTTGGGCGCCCGCTTCCGCGTCCCGACCGCCGGGTCACCATGGCTGGCCCGGGCTCCAGTTCGGCCATCCCGGTGTGGCTGACGGAGGACGACCTGAACTGTGCCATCTGCCACGGGCTGCTGACCTCGCCCGCCACGCTGCACTGCGGCCACAGCTTCTGCCGCGACTGCCTGAGGAAAGCGTGGGGCACGCGGGGCACGGGGGTGGCCGGCCACCTCTGGGCCTGCCCCACCTGCCGTGAGGGCGCGGCGCAGCGGCCGCAGCTGCGGAAGAACACGCTGCTGCAGTACCTGGCCGACAAGTTCAGCCGGGCGCTGAGCGAGCTGGAGGTCGGCGCGCAGCGGGTCCGGAGCCCGGCCCCGGCTCAGGCCGCGGGGCGCCTGCACCGCCCGGCACAGCCGCGGGTAGGGATCGGCCCGCAGCGCGCCCGCCTGCCCTCTCCCCCCACCACCCCGCTACACCCCTGGCCCCTCTTCTCAAGTATTTTGGTATCAACCTAGGGACAGAATGGTTGGATCGTATGGTAATTCCGTGTTTAATTTATTGAGGAACAGCTAAGCTTTTCCAAGATGGCTGCGCCTTTTTCTATTCCCACCGACACTGAAGGTTCCAATTTTTCTCCATCCCGGGCAACACTTGTTACTTTCTGGATTTTTTTTTTTTTTTTTTTTTTTTTAGTGGATAGCCTTACAGCTCCGTATAGGTGTAAAGTGGTATTTCGCGGTTTTGATGGGCATTTCCCCACCACCAATGATGTTGAGCTTCTTCACCGGCTTATTGGCCATTTGTGGATCTTCTTTGGAGTTACATCTATTTAAGTGCTTTGCCATTTTAAAATTGAGCCTCTTTGGTTGTTATTGTTTTTGAGTTTTAGGAATTCTATGTATTCTGAGTATTAATCCCTTATCAGACCCATGAATTGCGATTATTTTCTCCCATTTTCTGGGTTTCTTTTTTATTCTGTTAATGTCTTTTGAGGCACAACGTTTTAAAATTTTCTTACTATTGAATCTATATCTTTTCTTTTGCTGCGGGTGCCTTTGGTGTTACATTCAAGAAATAATTGCCAAATCTAAGTTATGAAGGCTTTGTCCTGTTTTCTTCTTAAAATTGTATTGTTTTACGCCTTACATTTAGGTCTTTGATAGATTTTAAGGTGTGTGTGTGTGTGTGTGTGTGTGTGTGTGTGTGTGTTGGGATATAGAATCCAGAGCCTCACACATGCCAAGCATGCACTTTACCACTGAGCCCACTGAGCAACACCCTCAGCTTCTTGAGTTGATTTTTGCATATGGTGTTAGGTGAGAGTACAAAATCCTTCTTTTGCTTGTGGATATATAGTTTCCCCAGTACCATTTGTTGAAAAGACTCTTCCCCATTGAATAGTCTTGATGCCCTTGTCAAAAATCATTTGAGAGCCGGGCACGGTGGCTCAAGCCTGTAATCTCAGCACTTAAGGAGGCTGAGACAGGAGAATTGCAAGTTCAAAGCCATCCTCAGCAATGGAGAGGTGCTAAGCAACCCAGTGAGACCCTGTCTCTACATAAAACACAAAATAGGGCCAGGGATGTGGCTCAGTGGTCGATTACCCCTGAGTTCAATCCCCAGTACCAAAAAAAAATCATTTGAAGCCAGGGAGCAGTGGTGTCCATCTGTAATCCCAGCATTTAGGGAGGCTGAGACAGGAGAATGGCCAGTTTAAAGCCAGCCTCAGCAACAGGGAGGTGCTAAGCAACTCAGGGAGACTCTGTCTCTAAATAAAAACACAAAATAGGAAATAAGGCCGGAGATGTGGCTCAGTGGTTAAGTACCCCTGAGTTCAATCCCCAGTACCAAAGGAAAAAAAAAGAGAATTGATACTGAGAGTCCTTTCTGACTATCCTTTCCCCAAATAGCCTGAATTCCCTTATGGAGTGGTTAAAAGCACAGGCTCTGCAGTCTGCATGTCTTCTCCAGTACTTTGGTAGCCATGCAACATGGGGCAAGTGACATAAGGTCTCTGAAAAAATAAACTTTGCCAGGCACTGCGGCTAGGGAGGTGGAGATAGGAGGATCACAAGTTCAAAGCCAGTCTCAGCAAAGGTGAAGCGCTAAGCAACTCAGTATGACCCTGTCTCTACATAAAACACAAAATAGGGCTGGGGATGTGGCTCAGTGTTCGAGGCCTCCTGAGTTCAATCCCTGGTACCCCCTGCCAAAAAAAATCATTTGAGATAGAGCCTTAGCCTAGCATACATGAGGCCCTGGGTTCAATCCCCAGTACAGTAAGTAAGTAAGTAAATAAATAAATAAATACTAATTTGTCCATATATGGGAGGGTTTATTTCCTGTCTTTCCATTCTCTTTCATTGGTGTATATATCTGTCTTTATACTAGTACCATAGTATTTATGGTTCACTTTATCTAGTGCTTGTTCCTAGGTCCAATTTTATAGAACCCCCAAGCCCATCTTTGCTCTTTTAAAGGTGGCAGTACCGAAAAACATCACAGAAGTTGTCCAGGACCTGACAGAGCTGGTGGGACAGCTTGTGGACATTGTCAAGAGCCTTCAGAGGCAGACACCCCTCTCAGAATCTCGACAAGACAATGAAGTAAACATCATGAGCTCGGTAGGCTCAGCTGGGAGAGGAAAAGTTGAGAAAGGGTAGGGCTAGGGATGGCTTCCAAGAGAGCAACATGAGGGCTGGGATTATAGCTCAGTGGTAGAACGCTTGCCTTGCATGCATGAGGCACTGGGTTCAATCCTCAGCACCACATAAAAATAAATAAAGATATTGCGTCCATCTACAACTAAAAATATATTTAAAAAAAAAAAGAGAGCAACATGAATATGTGTGGGGACGAAGGATCCAATAAGTCTCATCTATATGGGGAAGGGGGGAGCGTACTTGAGATTGAAAACCAGGGCCTCACATATGCTAGGCAAATGCTCTACCACTGAACTATACCCTCAGCCCAAGTCTCATTCTCTCTCTTTTTTTTTTTTTAAATATTTTTTTAGTTGTAGATGGACACAATGTCTTTATTTTATTGCTTTGTATGTGGTGCTGAGGATCAAACCCAGGGCCTCACCCATGCGAGGCAAGCGCTCTACCGCTGAGCTACAATCCCAGCCCCCCAAGTCTCATTCTCTTAACCAAACATAGATGACTGGAAGTTTGGCATGCTGGAGATGAGTTACAGAAGCTCCAAGTGGGCTGGGATTTGACTTTACCACTCCCCCTAACCAACTCTCTCAAAGAGCATAGTGGCCTCTAGGTCTGGTCTGTAGACATTCTGGTTCTTATCTTCATTGACCTTTCAGCAGCCTTGACATAGCTGATGACATCATCAGTGTTGAAGCTCTTGGCACTTTTTCATTTTATTTTCCTCCTGCTTTAACTTCTCAGCTTTTGGGACACAAATTTTCTGTCTTTTTCCCCTATGACTTTGTGGTGGGTTCCTTTCAGTGTGTTTTGCAGACTTTCTTTCTCTTCTGCTGAGCAATTAAATGCTTGAATTCTTCAAGGCTGAAGTGTACATCCCTTTCTAACTACCCTCCTCCTCTCAAAAAAAAAAGTGGTCTCCCTAACACTCATGATTTTTTCATTTGTTTGGTACTGAGGATTGAATCCAGGGACACTTTATCACTGAGCTACATCCCTAGCCTTTTATTTTTTGAGACAGGATCTCACTAAATTGTTAAGGGTCTTGCTAAGTTGCTGAGGCTGGCCTTGAACTTTTGATTCTCCTGCCTCAGACTCACAAGTTGCAGTAGGATCACAAGTTGCAGGAGGATTACAAGTTTGAAGCCAGCCTCAGCAACTTAGCAAAGCCCTATCTCAAAAAATAAAAAGGACTGAGGAGGTAGCTCAAGAGTAAAGTGCCCCTGGGTTCAATTCCTAGTACAAAAGAAAAAAAGTGCTTGAACAGTGTGAACATGTAGGATGATATTCACCACGGCAATTTAGTTAACCTCCATGAACTTCAGCCTCTTCTGTAAAATGGGGATAATAAACCTGCCTTGTGCACAGGTTGTTATGCAAATTCCATACTCAGGCTAGACCAGCCTGAGTAACATAGTGAGATCTTGTCTCAATACCTAGCATGTGAAAAGTACTCAATAAGTGTAGTGCTTACATTATTATTGGTGAAAAGATTAAGGAATAGAGTTTACAGAGTTACCAAAGAAAATTAAGTGAGGGGCTGGGGTTATGGCACAGTGGTAGCGTGCTCGCCTAGCACGCGTGAGACACTGGGTTCGATCCTCAGCACCACATAAAAATAAAATAAAGATACTCTCTCCACCTACAACTAAAAAAAAAAAAAAAAAAAAAAAAAAA
>JAQQSJ010004306.1:0-10646 GCA_028644305.1 Xerus rutilus
GTATCGGTTCCCAAATTAGGTGTTCCTTGCTGTGCTCTAACAAGGACTCAATAACTTTTTCTTTCTTTTATAGTTGTCTAACTACACCATTCCAGTTTTATTCACTTTTCATTTTCTTTGGCAAATGTCTTTACAGCATTCCAGCATGCTGTACCTGTAAACTCTTTCCAGGAAGAAAATAGGGAAGTGTCCAGAGTTGCAGTAGGCCGGAAGCTTGCCCAGCCAGGTTCTAAGGGAAATCAAGTTCTTTTAATATTTTTTTAGTTGTTGATGGATCTTTATTTTATTCATTTATTATGTGTATGTGGTGCTGAGGATCGAACCCAGTGCCTCACGCATACTAGGCAAGCGCTCTACCACTGAGCTACAGCCCCAGCCTGGGAAATCAAGTTTTTTTGATCACTCCTTACTGGGCATCCATGCTGACAGTAGCAAAAAAATAAATGTGGAAGAAATGAGCGAGGAAGACTGAGAAAATAACCATTTTGGAGAGAAACAGGACCATCTTGCTGAAAAAGGAAGGAGAGAGCTGTGGACAGCACTGAACACTGGTAGCTTTCCCACTTCTGGATTTCTGCTACAAAGGGCACAGGAATCTGCCTTCTTTTGTCAAGCCACATAATCTCCCAAGACAACAGAGAATGGAGAAGTGGGACAAGTGGGACAACAGCAAGTGAAGTGGGACTGTCCAGAGGTCATTTAAGGGAGTTCAGGTCCCCACATTTTGCATTTTATACTCCAAGATTCAAAAGTAGCTTCCAGACTTGATCATAAAACTGCTACCTCTTGGCAAGTTTTAGGACAATCGTGTGAAATTGTTTTTCAAACATTTTAAAGGGCTGTCGAGAACAACTACAGGTATTTTGCTACTAATTAGTTCACTGCCATGCCTTGAACCTGACTTCTACAGAAATTGGTTTCTTTGAGAACAAGAGCTTAACCAGGTTGCCCTCAGATTCTCCTTCAGCTAATATTTTGTAATTCTAAGCTCCTTTGCTTCAGGGACACCTCATCCCTGAAAAGGACAATTTTGGAATTAGAAGGATTTCATCAGGCCCCAACACATCCACATACCAGTATTTTACTACACAGACTTTTGACTAAGAAGCTGGATGGAACGCTGACATAGTATCAACACAGGTCTGACTCATGACATGTGTGCAGATTTTCTGGGTTTTCCCTCTGCCCTATTGATTTTGTTCTTATATCCTATCTATTCTTTTCCCCAATTTAACTCAGAATCAGTATAGCACCTAAAAGCATAGCTTTAGAAAAAGAGTCAAGTTTAAATCTTGACTCTCTCACCAATTAGTTGTATGATATTGGAAAAGGTACTTTTCTAGGTCCAAGTTTTCTGATCTTTAAAATGGAATTTTTTTTTTTTGGTGGTGCTGGGGATTGAACCCAGGGCCTTGTGCATGCTAGGCAAGCACTCTACCAACCAAACTATATCCCCAGCCCTAAAATGGAAAATTTTAATATTTCACAGAGGTTAAGTGTTCAGGATTATAATATTTCATGGGACTGAAGTAATGAAGACAAATGTGCATGTAGGCCATTGTTTCCAAATTTGCTCACATTATCCCCCACATACTCTTGCAGCGTGATCAAGATATAATCTGTTTTTCTTCCCCTTGCTTCTGGGCAAGTAACCTGTTACACAAACACAAAGTGGTAGAAATTATGCTATATAACTCCCAAAGCTGGACTTATGGCATCTACAATTTCCATGCTTTTAAAATGCTCCTTTTGGGGGGCTGGATTGTAGCTCAGTGGTAGAGCGCTTGCCTTGCATGCATGAGGCCATGGGTTCGATCCTCAGCACCACATACAAAGCAATAAAAGACATTGTGTCCATCTACAACTAAAAAAAGTTTAAAAAAAAATAATAAAATGCTCCTTTTGGGGAATCTAGTCATGAAGCCACAAAGAAACCCAAGCAGTGATGTGGAGACACACATGGAGGAGAACCAAGGCCCCAGGCCAGTATCCCCAGCTGAGCTTCCAGTCTCTTAGTCAGCACCAATTGGCAGCCATCCCTGCTCAGGTGACACCATGGAAAGCCGAACAGCCCAGCCAATCCATATCTTTGTGAGGTGATGTGAAAAATGTTGAACAATCAAAAACACAATGTTGTGTTAAGGTGCTAAATTTCAGGGTAGTCTTTCACTACCAATAAAGAATTAACAAAATGCCTAACAGTACCTGGCCCATGGTGAGGACTCAAAGGAGGTGTATGGAGGGAATGGCAATGGTGAGCAAGTATTATAAAAAGGTTGGAGGGCTGGGATCGTAGTTTAGTGGTAGAGCATTTGCCTCGCATGCGTGAGGCACCGGGTTCAATCCTCAGTACCACATAAAAATAAATAAATAAAGATATTGTGTCCATCTACAACTAAAAAAATTTTAAAAAATAAAATAAAATAAATAAATAAATAAAAAGGTTGGAGAGAAGGAGAAAAGGTAATATGGGTCTGGGGCAAACTATAGAAAGACGTTGAAGGTTACCTAGCCCAACAATTCACTGAGCAAAACCCCCATCCCCACAACCTTCAGTGCTGTCCCATTCTTCAGAATGGCACAGGATGTTGCAGGAAATGTCTTCACTTTTGAGCAACCCTAAAAGAAAATTTTGCCTTTTACTGATTACTTCCATTATTTCTATCCATTGGTCTCATCCTCCCTTCTGGGATCTCATAGAACAGTTTTTCCAAGTGACAGCACTTCACCAGTGCTTGAAAACTAACATTGCTTTGCCCTTCATTCTCCCCTTATCTTCTTCTTTTTTTTTAAATATTTATTTTTTAGTTGTAGGTGGACACAATAGCTTTATTTTATTTTTATGTGGTGCTGAGGATCGAACCCAGTGCCTCCCGTGTGCTAGGTGAGCGTGCTACCACTGCGCCACAACCCCAGCCCCTCCCCTTATCTTCTATGACAAGGAATAAAGACAAATTCTGCAAATTCTCTTAGATTGAATGCATGGTGTTCAGGCCTCACATCTTTAGATTTGCTTATGTCATCTCTGGATGACCCACCAGCTTGTGAACACTCCCTTAAGATATGGCACCAAAGATAGGCCCATCTTAGACTTCTGACCAATGCTGAAAGATCGGCTTTATTTTGAAAATCCTAAGGAAATGATAATTATGTCTGAGGTTTACCCAAAGTAATTTGGTGAGCAGTGGGAAGTACACGGCCGGAATGAAGAAAATGAGACTGTTAACCATTATGTGACTTTTTTTTACATTTTTGTTTTTGAAAGTAAGTTTTTAAAATGATACTAGAAAACATCGAGGGGAAAATGTCATTTCTAAATTTATGACACATCTAGACAGGGAATTTCGTGTTCAGGCATGCAGGCATGCTGCTGTCCCTCAACACAGGTGATTTTTGCGAGACCAGACAAAAGTAATCTCTCTAGGGGGTGCCAGGGCGTAGGGATGAGGTCAAAAACACAGCACCTTCGGCCTGGAAACCTGCAGCTGTGCAAGAGCAGAGAGAAAGACAAGCAAAGGCCTCCTTATCAAGTGCTGCAACATCCGGAGGAGCGATGTGCCCATGATTTCTGCAGGGGAAGTTTAGGACACCCAATGCGCACGGCCACTTGGGAGTGAATACCACCGTGACCCGCGTCTGCAAGTGATAACTGTGTCTCTGGCTTCACGGGCCCACGTACATAAACGTGGTGATGGGCCTGAGGCAACACAGGTGAACCCTGCTCTGCCGTCCTCCAGGGGCCCTAGGTCACCAGGCCCAGCCAGTATTCCCCCCGCCCACCCGCTCGGTCCCAGGGCGCCCACGCTTTCTCCAAAGCTTTCGCTTCTCCAGACGCGGCCCAACCAGGACATCAAGAAGACTCTCGAAATCCTAGAGGGGCCGCGCGGCCCCGCAGCAACTCCCGCGGGGGCGGGGCTCTGACGCACTTCCGGCTGCGCCGTCCCGTGGCCCGCCGAGCGGTCTCCCCGCGCCCGGAGCGCCTCTGACTCACGGTGAGCCTCTTGGTCCCGGGTTATCGTGGCGGACGGAGGAGGGGTCGATGGCCAGGTTAGGGAGGGAGGGTGAACTGACTTAGGTGTGGTCTCCGAGAATCCCGGGACTGGTCCTAGCAAGGCTGTGGGGAGGAGCCGCGGGTCCCTCCCCGGCCCCTGCCGATGGAGGCGCCGACTCTCCGGAACGGCTTTTCCACCCCCTGGGGCTTTAACAAATGAAACCTTGTCTCTCCTGCGTCCCAGAACAGCTTTCTTTTGTGCTCTCTTGAGTCGAGCCGTTTGTTAATCTGACGAGGGTTGCTCTCCCTCCCTCCCTTCCTTTTCTTGCTCTCAATTATTTCTAAACTCGGGGCTCATTGTTGGAAATTTGTTGGAAATAACGTCCGATGGGTGGGAACCTCTTGTGAGCAACCGAATCGCGGAAGCCTGGGGTGATGTCCAGCCCATGGAAAGGAATAGTCTCCTTGGGCTTTGTCCAGGTTAGAAAGCATACGCATAACAGGGATCTGCTTCAGCTCGGAAACATTTTTAGAGGACCGTTTATAAGTAGAGAGGTGATTTGGTGGGAGAGAGAGACTTGGAAAGCCATGCTATATAAGGAGAAGTTAAAATACTGTGGACGGGGATATAAAAAAACCACTGTGCAGAGAAAACAATTTAGGTAGCTTAAAACAAAAGTTCACTATAGTTAAAGACCACGTGAGTTGTGGGAGCCTTTGTTTTCTGTCCATTTGCTTTTTGAGTTTACATACACTTCAATAAAAATTCGGAGGCCAAGACCAGGAGAGCTTCCCAAAATGAATCAGTTGACAGTTGTGCAATGACTAAATGTGAAATTACTGGCTTGCTTCAGGGAGGGAAAAAAATAATGTTAAGACGGTTCATTGTCCAATTTTAAAATTTTTAAAAATCTTGCCAGTCAAGATTCCAGTGAATGTGGAAACATTTCGTTGAGGCTTTAATTTGCCTTTCTCTTCTTTTCTTTTTTTTCCCCCTTTTTTTGTAATGTGGTCTCACTGTGTTGTCCCTGCTTACTTTGAACTTGTAATTCTCCTGCCTCAGCCTCCTCAGTAGCTCCTATTACAGGCATGCATCACCACGTCTGGATCCATTCTTTTGTTATTACTAAGATTGTGCACATTTTCCTGAATTAATTAGTAAGCTGAGACAGGAAAGAAACAGAATCTTACCATGATTATTAGATCTTAGTGGAACATAGAGAATAAGGAGAGGAGTGATGAGACCCAGTGGAGAGACAGAGGGCCAATTGTGACTGTCTGCTGTGCCCAATCATGGGCCTTTATTCTAGGAGATTAGCTGTCATTTCTCCCCTGCCTCAGTTTTTCCAGTAGTCCTGAACATGGGTGATATGGTGGATACACTGGGGGCAGAGACCAGTGTGAAGGTGCTGATTCTGGTCCACCCTGTCAGAACATCTGATGGAATCTCTTAGGATGCTTTAGGATTGGAATGCAGTGGAGAATAATTGAAGGACTGGTTTCCTTGCTTTTCTGACTTAAATTAGCAGCTAGATAATTTACTGAGTTTCTCATCAAAGCAAGGTTATAAATAGGGGTTCTATTCCTAGAAATCCATTTCATGTTTTAAGATTTTACCAGAACTGGTCACAAAAATAAACGAAGGGGAACAGATATAAAAATGTTTTTAATAAAAAACTGTGAAACTAAGTACCCAATAACAATAGATATAACAAATGTACATTTGTTGGGAGATAGGGACTTCACATGGGCCAGAATTACTGGAGGCGGGTTTGTTTTGTTTTATGACAGCCATGAAAACTGCACTTTAGAATAACTTGTTTTCCTAACAGATCTTCCTGTAGCTATCCTGGGTATTCATTTTTTTCCAAGAAGTTTTGAACTCTATGTAAGTAAAAGTATTGTTACTTGTCTTCAGATTTCCAGAACGAAATTTAAAGGGCATACATACTTCTGAAAAAAAATTTTTTTTTTTTGTATCAGGAATCAAACTCGGGGGGCACTCAACCACTGAGCCACATCCCTATCCCTATTTTGTATTTTATTTAGAAACAGGGTCTCACTGAGTTGCTTAGCACCTACCTCGCTGTTGCTGAGGCTGGCTTTGAACTCATGATCCTCCTTTCTCAGCCTCCCAAGCCACTGAGATTACAGGCGTGCCCAGTGGCTTCTGAAAATCTTTGAAAGCATAGACGGAGGGTGGGTATTCCTTGGCCATTTCAGTATTTCCAATGGGTTTGATTGGCAAATGTGATCAGTAAACATTAACATGGGGGGTCTTATTTAGGATTTTAAAATTATAAAAGCAAAGGTTATAAATGGAGATGGCAGTCTGTATCTCTGTCCCTTTGAACATGAGAAAAGTAAATAAATGAGTCCTCCCTTTATGCCCATGTACCTTCCATATTCAGATGTGAATTCAATCCCAGGGCCAGGCTTCATTGAACTACTTAGTACTCTCTTTGGTATGTTAATCCCAAACATTTAGTTGTATGTGAATTTTCTTGGTATCAAGTCTTTGTGAGAATAATCAAGAAATAAAAAGTTACCGTAGCAATTTAGCGATGCCCTAAGCAATTCAAGGAGACCCTGTCTCTAATTAAAATATAAAAGGGGGTTGGGGATGTGGCTCAGTGGTTAAATGACTGGGTTCAATTCCCAGTACCAAAAAAAAAAAGAGAGAGAGAGAGAGTTAGAATCTTAAAAGTCTGCAAGTTAAATTAACCAGTGCAAGCTATGTAGAGTAAGAGCGACAACTGTCCTGATGGACACATGAGTCAGGGGCAGGCTGCCTTGTTCAGTGATAGATTGCTTCATCCACGGCTCATAAGGAAAGAGGCTGGGTAGGCCACGATCTTTTCTTTACACCCAGTATATTCTCGATAGCTACTGGTTTCAAACCTAAAGCTATTCTTTTTACCTCACTAAGGGAGCATTGTAGTTCTTTTAAGTCCCATTCATTCATTTATTCACTCACTCCAAAAGTCTTTTGTTTTAAGAGACAGGGTCTTTTGTTGCCCAGGCTGGCCCCAAACTCCTTGGCTCAAGCAGTCCACCTGCCTCAGCCTCCACTCCACTTTATTGAGCACCTGTTGTATACCAGATGGGTGCCGGGCGCCCATTCTATTCACTGAGGATATCATAGTAAACTAAAGCTCCTGTTTTCTTTCCACCTAATGTTGTCTTACCTTCAGCTCCAACTTATCACTTGAGCTTTCTGCTGCTCAGTGACCTATTCAGAGGTTCCAAATTGACCTCTTCAGCCTTACCCTCACCTGCAGTGCACTTCCCAAGCCAGTTCACACCCCCAGCATGTAGTCCATATCCAAGTGGTTATTCTCTTTTAGTATTAAAGGTACCTCGATTATTTCAAAATGACTTTTTTCAGCTGGGATGCAGCGGCCACACCCATGATGCCAGTGACTTGGAAGACAGTAGGATAGCAAGTTCAAGGCCAGGCTGGACAACAACAAGGCCCTATCTCAAAATCTAAAAATAAATAAAAAAGGCTGAGGATGTAGCTCAGTGGGAGAGTACTCTTAGGTTTGATTTCTAGTACCATAGAAATAAATAAATAACATTCTTGATTGGTTAAATTTTTCTTATAACATCAAAAGACACCACAAACTCTATCTTTCCTACACATTTTTAAAGAATGTTGGCTTCCATTTCCTAAACTGATGTTCATTGGTAGTTCCTGAAGATGGGAAATGGCATTTCCTATTTTGGAGTATTTTGGGAAAGTGGTAGCATTGAAAATACCCTAAGGGGTTCGATACTTTTAGAAAACAAAAGTTAAAAGTCTTGTTTGATGTTGGCTAGCCCCTTATTTCCTAGACTTAAATTTGGCCAGAGAATCCTTTTTTTGGATGATTGACTTTAGTTCTGAAATAGTTTTATATGTTTTTCTTGCTGTGCCATGGTTTCCCTTCCCATGTTTTTTCCCATCTTGCTGATGTTTATGATTCTATTGCTAAGCATTCCACCAACATTAATTTTGTAAATAGAAATCTCCACACAGCATTAGCAATAAAAACTATTTTTAGTTTGTCAAAGGGCTATTTATAAGATTTTCTGATTACTGAAGTAGTAATGTACATTCTTTTTAAAAATATGGAAATCCAGACAAATTCTTGTCTGGATTATGTAAATTATTGCATTATTATTACATTATTATTATGTAAATATATTACATTATAAATTATGTAATTATGGTAATTACATAACCCAGCAAGGTCACTGTTAGTTAAGTTTTGGTCTTTTCCCCTCATTTTGCTTGTACTAGGTACATATTCATCATGTTTGATACCTCGAAGTGTTGGCAAGCCTGATCTAGGGAGATTGATGCATGTTCAAAACTGGCTTAGTTCAGTGTTTTAAATGTGCTAGATTGAGATTAACTACAACTCCTCTTTCCTTATCTTCAGTTTTTATAAGGTATTTATAGATCCTCTTTATAGTCTTTACCAATTTATGTATTTTTTCTAAAATATGCTTAATAAGTGCCAGTAATTATAGACTGATTCTCTTGTCTATTTCCATCTCCACTCAAAAAGCTGAAAAGCTCCCAGAGGGTGGAGTGTATGTCTAACTTGCCCACTGCAGCCCTAGCACCGCCTCATGACAGGTTTTCAAATATTGAATGAATAGACTTTATGGCAAATGAAGAGAATTTAAGTGATTATATTACTACCTATGTTTTGGTATTTACATGTGTCAATAGCCTGAAAGATTTAGAGTATTTAAAAATTTAAAAAGAAAAGATACTTTAAGCATTTAAAAAATATCTTTAGTTGCAGATGGACACAATACTTTTATTTATTTATTTTATTTTTATGTGGTGCTGAGGATCAAACCCAGTGCCTCATACATGCTAGGCAAGCATTCTACCACTGAGCCACAACCCCAACCCTTGACTAGTAAATTTTTAATGTTCAAGCTAAATAAATGTCTTAGGTTCAAACACAATATTTGGTCACTAGATAACTTTTGAATTCTCAGAAACTAAGGTGTCTAGTTGTAAGATTGTGAAATAGTTTCTGGAGCAAGTTAACCTGATTTAAAATTATGCCACATGGAACTTTTTAAGAAGGTAGAGACACAACACAGTAAAATCAAGGTAGGCTATCACTAGCTGACTCTGGGGAAAATTTTTTTTTAATAATTTTTAGTTGTCAATGGACCTTTATTTTATTTACTTAGACATGGTGCTGATAATTGAACCCAGTACCCCACACATGCTAGGCAAGTACTCTACCACTGAGCCACAACCCAGCCCCTCCAGAAATATTTTGGACAATAATTTTTATGAGACTTTTATGGTGGTCATAATTTCTACAATTTCCTGCACTAAAAGTATGTCTGTAAAGACAAAAAAAATAATCCACTTTTCCTTTTGGTGATTTTATGGTGACCATATTTTTCATAGGTTTAACGTGTGGCCTTAAGGAACCAGAAACCCAAAAGAACCAAAACTCCTGCTCCACATAGCCTGCCCTAGAAAAGCCGTGTCTGGAGTCTGTATGATGACCAAGGTGGTGGGTATGGCCACAGTTCTGGGCCCCAGGCCTCCTCAGGATCAGGTGGGGCCTGTGACTGTGAAAGTCGAGGAGGAAGAAGAGAAAGGGAAGTGCCTTCCCAGCCTGGAGATGTTCCGCCAGCGCTTTAGGCAGTTTGGGTACCATGACACCCCTGGTCCCCGGGAGGCCCTGAGCCAGCTCCGGGTGCTCTGCTGTGAGTGGCTGAGGCCAGAGATCCATACCAAGGAGCAGATCCTGGAGTTGCTGGTGCTGGAGCAGTTCCTGACCATCCTGCCCCAGGAACTCCAGGCTTGGGTGCAGGAGCACTGCCCAGAGAGTGCCGAAGAGGCCGTCACTCTCCTGGAAGATCTGGAGCGCGAACTGGATGAACCAGGACTGCAGGTAGGCAAGGGAGGCCTTTTTTTTATTCCAGGTATTAAGAGCATAGTGTTCATTCCCTGCAGAAACATGGATTTGTCCATTCAACCAAATTAGCTGGATGGAATTTCTGTGAGTTGGACCATGTTTCCGTATAGTTTTCTTTTCTTGTCCTAAACTACCTTTAACCTTGAGGATCGAGGTTGAGTAGGATGGATGTTTTTCTTTTAATCTTGAGTAGGATGGATGTTTTTCTTTTCTTTCCCTAAAGTTTTTCCCTGAGGTTTTTCGTTCTAATAGTGAGTTGTGCACAAACCCAGCCATTTCTTACTGTGTCTAGGTTTCAACTCCAAATGAACAGAAACAGGTGTGGGAGAAGACGTCATCTTCCGGAAGTGCCAAGGCATCCCTGAGCAGCATGCAGGCACAGTCTGTGGAGACCAGTCCCAAGTACGAATCCTGGGGGCCTCTGTACATCCAAGAGACTGGTGAGGAGCAGGATGTCACTCAGGATCCAAGAAAAAGTCAAGGTGAGCACCATCTCACAGTGCCCTGGCCTTCATAGTTGAAGAAGCAGAAGGATCTATAATTTCTGGTATACAGTGACTTCTAGATTGACTTGACTAGCAGGCCAACTAAGCAAAATAGTTTCCTTTCTTCCCCACATACAGCTGTATCAGCCAGCGTCCTGGTGTGGGAACAGATGACACTCTCTTAGAGGGCCAAGTGAAGTGAGTTAGATAAAGGGACTTTGCAGA
>JAQQSJ010004307.1:0-10645 GCA_028644305.1 Xerus rutilus
TTTAAAAATTTGCATACTTGGAAGATATGAATGCATCTATTATACCAGAAATCCAGTAACAGCACTACAATTACACTGATGTTCTTATATTAACCAAGTTTAACTTTTAAAGAAAAAATGGACTTTTAAATGTAGTGTGATACTCTAAAATAACAGTTGTTGTTTAATCAGAGTTTTACAAACCCTAATTCTTTTAAGACTAGTTTCTCTAAATAATAAAACTTAACAGATACAGGAGATCATCTTGATGGATAAGAGAAGATTAATGTTTTAAGAAATCTTTTTTACTTCAATACATAGATTAAACTTTGGTTTGTATCAGTACAGTGATGTTTGACCTTAAGAAAAGCGTTGAATGGCTTTAACTGATTGTGCTACTTATATATAACCAATCCATTTAAATGCAAACTTTTTGAAATGTACCCTCCAAAAACCTTCTGCAATTTACTTAGACATTCTATAACTTTTTATTTTACCACACAAAAGATTTTCTCATCCAGGAATATTTTCTTTTTCCTTTTACTTTCCATACTAAAATAAATTTCCATATCTAAAACCTTCTTAGTATCTCTTTCCTACCTGATGACCCCTTTTAAAATGCACAATGTGAAACAGTCCTTATGAAATTTCTGAATTTAGACAAATTACTACACTTCAGTAGGATGAAATACCTTGTATTTATGGTACTTTAATTGAAAACCAACTGAAACCTCTTGTATTATTTGTATCTAAAATTACATCTGATAGAATCTTAATTCCTAGTAACCTTCTTTTTTAAAAGACATAGAAACAAAGAAATCTCAAACTTTTCTTCATTTTCCCATTTTTAAAACACATGTAATATTTAAATATATTATCTTATGGAATTTAGGAAGTCAAAAGTACTTGATTTTATATTTAACACTTTTAGCACTTTAACTTTGAAAATTATAAGATGTTTCCTCTAACAAACACATTTGTGATTGATATTTAAGTCTAATTTACTCATTTTAACAGTAAAAACAAAGATATAAAACATGTGTAGTTAATACTATTAGCTTTATCTTCACTGTTGAAGAAAAATCTTAGAAGAAATGGATATTACATTCTAGACATTTTATAAAAACCAATACTCTGTTAGTTGTCTGACCACCTAAAAGAACTTGTGAATTAGGAATTTTAAAGACATATTTACTCTCATCTGGTTACCTAATTTAAATTGATTTTTTCTTAAGTCATACGAACTAAAAGGAATTTGGATACATTTTTCTTTTAAATTTTTATTTATAAACTCTCATTTATTTATATGCCAATTTTGATACCATGTGCATGATACCTAGACACATGAACATATGTAGACACAACAATACAATACACAAATGTGCACACATATATAAAACAAGAAACAGAGATATTGTAGCTTTTTGTAGGTAGATCTCCACAGGTAGGAGGAAACACTACAAATGTTTATTAAAGCCTCAATTATAATGAACCTGTTAGAAATTAAAATAGACCTATCAGATTTTACATTATAACAAATTTAGGGCAGGCCTGTATAGTTGGAAATGTGAGGTATAAAGTCTGAAAGCTATGATAGACACTGAAATCAAGGATTCAGGTGGTTACTTGTCCTTGATGGCTATGAGTTTTTTCTCAAAATCATCTCATCTATGTCCTTCTTAGGATTTTTTAAAGGAGATTTTCCAATGTATTTGAGAGACAACCCTTGAAAAATTGACTGTTGAGCAAAGACAGAGTTTAAAACCTCTATAGTTAGATCAAATAAGACTTATCAGATGGGCTGGGGTTATGGTGCAGTGGTAGTGTGCTTGCCTAGCACAAGTGAGGCACTGGGTTCAATCCTCAGCACCACATAAAAATAAAAGATATTCTGTCCACCTACAACTAAAAAATAAATATTTTTTTTAAAAAAGACTGATCAGAAAAAAATATTAATTTAGGCATGCAGACCAAATAGGAATTTACAATAAAACCATGAGCTCAAAAATATAGAAGAAAACATAAGTTCTAAAAAAATGATACAGCCATAATTACTCTAGTGAAGGAGCATATACAATATCTTTATCAGATTGGAGTGCACTTTTGGCCCAGATTAGAGTCAGTCCAGATATCTAAAGAATGTGAAGGTCCTGAAATCCTTAGGTAAAGATTCTCAAGGTAAAGAAGGCTTCCACAGTTTTGCAATTGTGAATTGTGCTGCTATAAACATTGAAGTGGCTGTGTCACTGTAGTATGCTGTTTTTAAATTTTTAGGGTATAGGCCAAGGAGTGGAATAGCTGGATCAAATGGTGGTTCCATTCCAAGTTTTTTAAGGAATCTCCATACTGCTTTCCAGATTGGTTGCACCAATTTGCAGTCCCACCAGCAATGTTTGAGTGTACCTTTTTCACCACATCCTTGCCAGCACTTACTGTTGCTGGTATTTTTTTTTTTAAATATTTTTTTAGTTGTTGATGGATCTTTATTTTATTCAATTATTATTTATATGTGGTGCTGAGGATCAAACCCAGTGCCTCATGCATGCTAGGCAAGTGCTCTACCACTGAGCCCCAGCCCCAGCCCTGTTGCTGGTATTTTGGATAGCTGCCATTCTGATGGGGGTGAGATGAAATCTGAGAGTAGTTTTGATCTGCATTTCTCTAATGGCTAGGGATGTTGAACATTTCTTCATATATTTGTTTATTGATTGTATATCTTCTTCTGAGAGGTTTCTATTCAGCTCCTTAGCCCATTTATTGATTGGGTTGGTTTTTTTTTTTTTTTTTGGTGTTATGTTTTTTGAGTTCTTTATATATCCTGGAGATCAGTGCTCTATCTGATGTGCGTGTGGCAAAAATTTGCTCCTAGATGACTTGAAATGCATTTAACTAAATTAAAAAAAAAGAAGGCTTGTACATAAAAGATCATTCCATTTTTCCTTCATGTGTTTAGGGAGGAACTTGTTAAGAAATCAGGGTGGTAGAGTGTAAAAGCAGATAAGACAGCCAGCCATTTAGGTCTCACAGAGGCTTGAATTTAAAAGTGACAAGGTGTTTTTTCTTTGGACCCAAATTGGTCTTCTGTGAGCCTTGTAATTCTTGAAAGCTCTGTAAGTCTTGGGGAGAGAGAGAGAGATCTGGCAGAAGCTAAAAAGTAAGGGAAGTTATTGTTCTGAACTTGAGAGGCAAAATCTTATACATAGGGCAATTTAACCATTTTTTCTTTTGCAAAATCAGTCTCTAAAGATGTGGTCCTCCAAAGACCAGTTTTTATTCCCCTGGTTGGTAATCATGCCAGGTTTGGTGCAGAAAATTATGTGTCATCTCCTTTTTCCAACTGTGATTGGGTCATTCCCCAGGCCTGAGAGCAGAAGAAAATGAGGCATTTTTTGAGCATCTAGCTCCCAGAGCTTCTAATGGTCAGCACTTTCCACCTCTCTATTTTGAGTACAAGGCTCCCCTCTGAACAATGTGAAAATTCCATTTTTTTTTTAGTTTGTAGGCTAGTGGTGAGCCAGGAGTAACTGTTGAGAATGAAGCTCCCATCTGAGTGAGAAAACAGAACTCAGGCACCTACACCAGAGAAAACTCCATATTTCTCTTTAGAGATGTCTCCTTATGAATTTTTGATGGCCAGTAAACCCATCTCTTACCACATGGTTCTGCCAAATCTATTGCTGGCATCATTGGCAGAATGAACAACAGTCTTTGTTTTGCCTCATGCCAAAGACACTGGAGAGTTCAGACTTAGAGGTATGACTGACTTCTCCTGCCTCTATAAACTTCCAAATGTGATAACCCATGTGAACAAATGACATATATGGGGTATATTTCTCTACTCTGTGGACCAAAGGACTCTCCAGAGGGTAAGGAGGACATATAATGGGCGTTAGAGTCTTAACATCCCTTTCCCATAGAAGTTTACAACAGGGGTGAATTGAAAATGCCTCCCTTCTACAGCCAAAGAAACTCATAGAGCATAGAAATGACAATGGGGAGAATCCCTACAGGCTTGTAAAGGCTTAATATGTGAACAAAGGGAACCCAGGCATTTCTTTACAAACAACTCCATGTAAAATATCCCTTTCTCAACAGCTAGAGTTTGATCAGAGAGAAGGGCAATGCTTGGGAGAAATGAGTACAGGAGAGTGCAGTTTGGCCCATCCAGAGGTGTATGTCACTGGGGCTTTTGAGGTTCACTGGGGAGTGGCCCCGGCTAGAATGTTGCAGTTGTTCCAACCCTTTGTCTGTCTCCATGCATCCAAAGGCAGACCAGGATTAGAGACACTGTACACTCATGGCATACATGCTCTGAGTCTGGACAGGATAGTGAGAAATGGCTTTGGCAGAACCCAACATGTCTAATCTGCAGGACAGGTGACTAGGAGCCACTTTGGCCATGAATCCTGTCCCCTGAGTCTTTTAGAATGGCAGTTTGCAGTAACTGCATTTAATTAGTGGCAGGTGCCCATTAATGTCCTCCAGGAATAAAGAAAGGTGCACCTCAGAAAGATGTGGGGTGTGGAGGAGCTTATGCTGGTGATAATCTCTGCAGAATCCCCATCTGAAATTGGTCTTGAAAATCAGGATTGGGTTCTACTCCCCCCCCCCACCCCGTGTTGAAGATTAAACACCCAAGAAACTGAGGCAAGAGCAAAAAGTATTATTTAAAGGATAGAACACACACACACACACACACACACACACACACACACAGAGGGAGAAGGGAAGGGGGGGGGAGTAGAGTGAGAGAGACACCTCTGGAGAGGTGGGGTTCTGGAGCTGGTGCCCAAGGGAGTGGGGGTGTCCTGATCTTCTTATAGATTTTAAGTTTTCTTTCTTTTCCTGTTCCCCTCCTCCCATCCTGCATATATGGCCCAAAGGCCAAAAGGCAGGAAGAGAGCCATCCACAGGGTGCCTCTGCCTATTTTCCATATCTTCCAAGAGAGGTAGGGAGGGAGCTGCCCAGGGGGTTGCTCATTTACAACTTTTTGGTGGGAGGAACAATTCCCTGGAGTTATGTAACTTTGGCAACAGGTTGGAGGAAGGGGAAGTGCTCTGGAGGTGTTAGTTTTGTTTCCTTTTGAATCAGCCCCCATCTTCCTGATACAATCATTCAATATCTACACTGTCCTTTTGCCCTAGTTTCAATGCCACCAGCCATGATCTATTTTTAATCAATTTAATTTCCTTGGTCAGACATAGTGACACACACCTGAATTCCTAGCAGTTTCATGAGAATTGCAAGTTTAAAGCCAGCCTCAGCAACTTAGTGAGACCCTGTCTCAAAATAAAAAGGGTTGGGAATGTAGCTCAGTGCCCCTGAGTTCTATCCCCAGCTCTCCACCCCCAAAAAAAGGAAAAGAGAAGGGAAGTACTACATATGGGCATTGGACATCTGTGCATTTGCTGCATCTCAGCACAGACTTCTTAGTTGGTGGTAGCAGTTCTAGAGTGAAACTGATGTCACCTGGATTACAGGCCTCTGCAATCACTGCCAGAGAAGCCACAAGTGTTTGGCCATTTTCAGCTCCAAATGGAAAGGAAAAATGGTTTCAGCCCTTCACCAAGACATGTAGTGGGAAGAATCTGCCAAACACAGGGGGTTTTAAGTGCTCAGTGGCCAATAAGATGACACATGCTGTGTAACAAAAACCCAGTTGTTTTCTCATAATATGCAGCTCAGGGGGAGGCAGTTGAGGGATAGGACAAGGACTCAACAATGTCACAAGTTGTGTCTAGGTAGCATGACTTCTTGTCTAAAAGGTCCCAGGTGGCACCCCAGCCAGCAGGTCTAGCCTCAAGAGAGAAAGAAGAGGGGCAGAGCCCTGCCAACTGCATCATCTTCCCTTTTATTGAAAAGGCAAAATTTTCCCAGAGATCCTCAATAGATATTGGCACACATCTCTTTAACCAGAATTCTGTCATAAAGCCCACCCTTGAAATGAGGAAAACTGGGAAGTTATTTAATTGGATAGATGGCTACCCCCTTCCCCAAACTGGAACTCTTACAACAAAAAGGAAGAAGTGGTGATAGAACAAGCAATGAGCATTGTCTGCTTCAATTAGCACTGGGCCTGAAAAATGTGATAAGAATCACCAAACTTCTCCCATGCCATCTCCACACAGACCATATTATATGGTCTCTATATTAGCCTGATTTCTGTTGCTCTAACAAAATACCAGAGAATAAGTACTTTGTAAAGAGATGAGGGCTATTTATCTCAGAGTCTAAGATTTGGACCTGTGACTAACCTTTGGGGAGGGTCATCACAACATGGTGATTGGAATTATGGTGAAAGGACATGCATGTAGTAGAGGTTGCATGGCCAGAAAACTGAGGAGGGACCAGTCTTGCTCTTTATAAAAATCCACTCTCGCAGGAAAATGTGGGGGCCCATGTGAAATACATTACTCCCTTCTGAGGGCATCATTCCCAGTCACCAAATTACCTCCCTCTAGGCCCCACCTCTTACAGGTTCTCCTACCTCAACACTGCCACACTGAGGATCAAACTTATGGCCCACGAACCTTTAGGGGACAAACCACATTCACATCATCACAAGCTCCAACAAAGCCAACATTGTATGAGCAGGATGTCCCAGTCTACAACATGTGTGTATGTGGAGTGGGGGAAGGTTGCTCTCAGAAGTCACTGGAAGCAGCCAGATCCCCCATTCTTGAACCTCTGTGATGTCGTACTTGATACATCTTCCCTTCCTTGGTATAGTCATGGCTGTCTGGGTGCCAACCCAGAAGAAGGATATGGTGGTGGCTCTCATTTCTCTGAGAATAGGAGCCTACCCATGCCATTCTCAAAGGATTTCATGCCCCCACCTAAACTTCTGGTTGGCTATTTCTGGTTTCTCCCAAGCCTCTTTGCTGATTTAATGTAGTAGTGATGGTCACTTTCAGTGGTCTCTTTCTCACTTTCTTGTGAGTCTCCCATGCAAGCTGTTAGGTTTATTAGAGAAAGGAAAATAGACAATGATAGTGCAGATGTAGGGAAGTGCAGAGAGTGTCAGGAGGGGAAAGAAGGATATAAAGTTAGAGCGAACCTGAGGTACAAACACAGAGGTGTAGAGTGCCTGATGCATTTAGGGAACTGCAGGTGTTGGCAATGCTGGTGACACTTGGTGGAGTCTCCCTGAGTCTCTAGCCTGGATATTGAGATCTGTTCTTAAGGTGTGTGAGTCCTACCTCAAATGATCCAGCCCTTGTGGGGAGTTCTGGGTTGCCCCAGACTAGAACTGAGTCTGGCTGTGGTTTCAGATGCAGATAGCTGGCTCAGAATGGGGAGTGGGCCTTCCCTGTGGTTATTGGCCTTCTTTTTGTCCAAATTTTCTGCAATTGTCTTGTGCTAAATTTCTCAGATCCTGGTGTCTTGTATTGAGGTAAGGCCTCAGACTCCTGGGAGAAGGAGTTGGCACCCCAAGAGCTAATGCCTAATGGCTGATTTCTAAAGTGCTAACCCCACCTATGGCCTCAGGATCACTTCTCTCCATGCCATCATTACTTAGGCCCTGGCTCTTCATTTCCCAAGCCACTGAGGTGTGAAAGAAAGAATCCTGGAGGTTTTCCAGTTACTTTAGAAGGGAGGTCCAGGCAGGCTGGCAAGAGAGGCCAGCAGGCTCTTCCAAACCACGCAGTTCACTATTCCTCCTTCCTGTTTCACACAGGACTCTAAGCACTGATCACTGTTCCAAAGGATGGAGCTGCATATAGAACTCGTCTGGCTGGAAAGCCCCTTCTCTCTGACAGCCAGCCCATCTGAGTGGTCAGCTTGCTCAATGGGGACCAGGATTCTCCTGCCTACCTTCTCTTCACCCTTCTTGTTGCCCAGTGATGCTATGGGGCTGCCTGAAGCAGCAGAGTGATGGAAGGGCCTCCTGCCACTGCCCAAACCTCTTACCATTCCAGATGAGCAGGACCCTGATGCAGTATATAAGGCATGGATTATTGAAGGGCCTTCAAATGCCCTGGTGCCCAAAGTGCCGCTTCCATTGCCCATATTGCACCTTCCACTGTCTTTGTCACAACATCTGTGTGGAGGTGAGTACTCCTCCTCCCTGTCCACTCACCAACCCATCCCCAGGCACCTGACCAGGATCAGGAGCCTCACAGGCCAGGGGTGGGTATGAGACCATCTTTCCAGATCCTTAAAAGTGGCTTTCAGCCACTCTTGGTTACTTCCATATGTCATCATTTCTATGTCAGCACCTGTCCTGAGAAGCTGGCCTTGTTCATATAGGTGCTGACATGCAAAGGGCATCCCATCTGTGCTGAGCCCGGTGGAGTCAGGGGGAGGAAAGGCAGCACCTGTCCCATCCTCTGGCTTGCTGATACTAGATACCTAGACCTTTAGGATGGCGGCTGCCCTGTTCTGGGTGTCTTTTCCTGTCTTCTTCTGGGTGTCCAAATTGGAGAGTTTCCTGGGTTCTGAGTGCTCTTCTCTCCTGTGCACACCCTGCTCAGGTTTCCAAGTGCAGAAGGCTGGCTGGGCAAGGGTGTTCTTTACATCCTTATCCAGTATTTGAGAAAATAGAGGCCCAGAATTATTCTATATCCTGCTCAAGTGACACCAAGCAGGTCTTGTCTCTAAAGACTTCACTCATGGCAGGTGACTTGATGACATGGAGTCCTAAGTATGCTCTAACAATGGAAATGCCAGGTTCTCCCTGAGATGGGAGTCTGTGTGTTGGGCCAAGAACAAGCAGCCTAGAGGGCCACATTGGCTGAGGCCTCAGGATTTGGGGATGAAGGAGGCCAGGCCAGTTTCCTCTTCCCCTAGTTGTCTGACTATCATTGCAGATGGGTGAATAACTGTGTGGGGCATTGTAACATCCGGCTCTTCCTGCTACTGCTCGTGTCCCTTTGCCTGTACCTGGGTGCCCTGCTGGTGACCAGCATCATCTTCCTTGTGTGCACCAGAGACAAGCCATTCTCCTTAGACAGAGCCATGGCTTATCCACACAGTCCCAAGGGCCCACACTAGGAACAGCAGGGAGGACTGGAGAACCAAGGGGTAGGGTAACTGAGGGCGGGGCTGATGTGGCCAGGCCTAGAGGGAAAAGCTCCTTGGGAGGATTTGTCAAGGATAATGCTGAAGGTGAGTGGGGTCAGGGAGCAAGGCAGGATAGGATGCACTGTGGAGTTGAGAAACTAGCGGTGGCCACGGAGTTGGGTAATGATGGTAGAAAAGGGACAGGCAGGACGACAGTGAGGTAGAGTGAGGTTTCCCTTGGGTGTACTGGACTAAGTCCAGTCCAGGGAGGATGAGAAGGTGGGTGGGGCCATATGGGGGCGGGGCCAGGGAGAGCAGAGTCCCGTGGCTTGTCTTCTTAGACTGATCAAAGCTTCATAGTGGCTGTACCTGCCACTGATGTCCTGCTGCCACTCAATGTGGGGCTGCTGATCCAGGCTGTAGTGATGAGCACTACCAGATGCCCCTAATGGGGCCAGGTAAGTGGGGCCCAGTGCCTGTGCCAGGATATCCAGCTGTGCGGGGACATCTTGCACCTCTGCAACCCACATTTTCTGCACTTTCTTCATTGCCCTTGGCCCTGATGGTGCCTCATGAATACTTCCAGGCCCATATCTTAAGATGCAGCTCAGATCTCTGCTCCCCCTGAGCTTGGTGGTCATTCTCCCTCCTGGGTGCATTGATTCCAGAGCCTACTGTGTGCTAGGCTGCATATTATTTGAGGAATGGGTATAGAGGTGAGTAAGTGCATCCTGCACTTGTGTTGATAAGCAAATTGCGATCAGAATAATGCTGGCAGACACCCAGGAACACTGTAAGCAGAGGTTGGTCCTGAGTGGTGTAGCTGACTGGAAGAACCAGAGAGTCTGGCGAGGCCCACATTGCAGAGGAGGACATGCTACTCTACTAGTCCTAGGCATGATTATGGAGAGGCAGAGGACAGGAGGGCATTGCTTGTGAGAGGCACATCTGTGTAAAAAGGCACAGAAACCCGAAAGTAGGATGTTAAGGGAATGATGAGCATATGGCTCTAATTCAAGCACAAGGTGGCACGGGCAATGAAGCTGACCTTGTGGGGGTCAAGACTAAAACAGCCCAGAAAGTCAAGCATGGAATTTGGTTTTGATGAAGTGGAAACTTGGGAGCCATGGTAGGATTTTTTGAAAAAGTCATTTATTGAGGAACAATTTACACACAGTATAATTCTATGGTTACATACAGAATAAGTCTACGGTTAAGGATTTTGCCAATTGGTACTGTCCTGCACTCTCCACTATGATCAAGATTAGATCAGTTTCATTACCCCAGAAAATCATTTCATCATCTTCTGTTGTCAATTTCTCTCCCTACGTCCTTCTGGTTGTACTTTTTCCAGAATCACATATAAATGGAGTCTTTGCCTTTTCACTCCGGCTTCATTTAGTACAATGTATTGAGGAGATTCATCCATGTGTTGCTCCTATCAGCAGTTTATTTCCTTTTATTGCTGTGTAGTTGTAGTATTGTATGGGTGCCCTACAGATTATTTATAGATTCACCAATTGAAGGATTTTCATTGTATCTAGTTTTTCCAATGTTTTTATTTTGTTTTGTTTTGTTTGTACCAGGGATTGACCCCAGGGGTACTTACTTGACCACTGATCTACATCTCCAGCCCCATTCCTCTTTATTTTTTCTTTCTTT
>JAQQSJ010004308.1:0-10645 GCA_028644305.1 Xerus rutilus
TTTAGCATTCAGAAATTGGTCTGTGTAATTCACCATTTTGAAAGGAAAGATGAGAGATATATGATCATCTCTATAGATATAAATATACCATATGACAGAATTCAATATCTGTATGTGATAAAAACATTCAGTGAACCATTCTTAACTTGATAAAGGGCATCTACTAAGAAAAATACATTATAATAAATAAAATACAAAATAGGGCTGGGGATGTGGCTCAGTGGTCAAGTGCCCCTGAGTTCAGTCCCCAGTAACTGCCATCCTGCCCCCCCCCCCAAAAAGAAGGCCTAAATATATGAAGAGATACCGTTTTTGAAACTCAGCATAGCAAAACTCAATTTTATTGATTCAATACAATTTTAACTGTAATCCTAGCAGGCTGCTTTTGGGTAGAAACTAACAAGCCAATTCTATTTTTATGGTACTAGATATCAAACTGAGGGGTGCTCTACCACTGAGCTACATCCTCAACCTTTTTTATTTTTTATTTTTTGAGACAGGGTCTGGCTAAGTTGCCCAGCCTAGGCTTGATCTTGTGATCCTCCTGTCTTAGCCTCCTGAGTTGCTGGGGTTATAGTTGTGTGCCACCTCACTCGTAAGCCAGCTGATTCTAAACATATTTGGAAATACAAAGGACTTAACATGTCTAAAAGTAATCTAGAAAGGTTAAATAACTTATTATAGAACTCAAATGATATGACTTCAAGATACTCCAAGATTTATTAAAAAACTACAATAATCAAGACATTGTACTGTTGCTTAACAAAACAGGAACCCTAGAAATAGACCTCCACCCCCAACACACACACACTTAACAGGCTCATTTATGTTTTGATAAAGGTGTAAAATATTCTAATGGAGAATAGAAAGTTTTTTTTTTAAATATTCTTTTTTATATTTTTTATTTTTTAGTTGTAGGTGGACAGAATATCTTTATTTTATTTTTATGTGGTGCTGAGGATCGAACCCAGTGCCTCATGCGTTCCAGGCGAGCACGCTACCACTGCGCCATAATCCCAGCCCCTAGAAAGATTTTTTGATAAAGCATTAAGTGCTAAAGTAGTTGGGGGGAAAAATATCTTTACCTTCTCATGTTAAAATTAGTTTGGCTTTTAGAGAAAAAATAAGACTATAATTTGGGAGTGCCAACTCCTCACTTGGAAGTAGTTAGGGGATTTTTAGGTGAAAACAATAAACAACAAAATAAAAAATTGGTAGCTGGTACATACCTGTAGTTCCACTTGTTCAGGAGGCTAAGGCATGAGGATCCCATGAGTCCAGGAGTTTGAGACCAGCCTGGGCAACATAGTGAGACCCTGTCTCAGAAACAAAAAGACTAAACTAGATTAAATCAGACTTAATCTAGCCGGGCGCGGTGGCTCACGCCTGTAATCCCAGCACTTAGGGAGGCTGAGACAGGAGGATCGCGAGTTCAAAGCCAGCCTCAGCAACAGTGAGGTGCTAAGTGACTCAGTGAGACCCTGTCTCTACATAAAACACAAAATAGGGCTGGGGATGTGGCTCAGTGGTCGAGTGCACCTGAGTTCAGTCCCTGGTGCCAAAAAAAAAAAATAAATAAATAAATAAATAAATCAGACTTAATCTAAATTAAAAATTGTGTTTCATCAGAATATGCCAGCAATAAAAAGAAAGGTAAACCATAGACCGGAAGAAAATAGTAAAATATATCTAACAAAGGACCAGTATCTTGTATATATACTAGTATACATACTGAAGTTCTGTTCTAAAATGGTAAACAGCCTGATTAAAGGTGGAGGAAAAGTACCATGCAATGGAATAATTACTCAGAAACCAAAAGGAATACTCTTAATACATGCACCAATCTGTGTGAACCTCAATGATTTTATGCTAAGTGGGGAAAAAAACCACAAAATACAGAACTCCACTTATGTAATATTTGTGAAATAACAGTTATAGAGATGGAACACAGATTAATGGTTGCAGGGGTTAAGAACTGAGGGACAGCAATGAATGGTTAGGGACATTAAGGGGTAATGGAAGGGAGTCTTGAGGTTGTGGTACAGTCATATATCTTGATTGTTGTGGTGATTATACAAGGCTACATGTGATACAATGGCATAGAGCTGTACATGCACACACACGAATGCATGTGTAACTGGTGAAATCTAAATAAGCTCTATGAATCATACCAGTGTTAATTTCTTGGTTTGAATATTGTACTATAGTTGTGTAAGATGTTAATATTGGGAGAGGCTAGGTGAAGGGTATGTGGAAGTTTTCTTTACATTTCTGTGCAACTTCCTGTGAATCTACAACTATTTCAAAATAAAAATAAGAAAGAAAAAAGAAAAGAGTGCTGTTGAGGAGGATGGGTAAAAGATTTGACAAAGAAGAGCTTCTCTTTTTTCATGAACAAGTGACTACAGTGTCATCTGTATCTAAATTTGTATTGGTCATCTCTTGCTGTGATAACAAAATATAGCCTGGGTGACTTAAACAATAGATATTTATTTCCTCACAATTGTGGAGATAGGAAGTGTGAGACCAAGGTACCAACATGGTCCTGTTCTGGTGAGGGAGGGAGGGACCTTTCCTGGCCCATAGGAATGGCTGTCTTCTTTTTGTTCTTGTGACTTAGAAAGAACAATCTCTGGTCTCTTCTGTGTGTGTGTGTGTGTGTATGTATGTATGTGTTTTTAGTGCTGGGGAAACCCAGAGCCTCATGCATGCTAGTGGAGCACTGCCACTGAGCTACATCTCTCTTTCTCTTTTTGTAAGTACACTGATCCCTCCATGCGGGCTCCACCCTTTTGACTTCATCTAAACCTAATTACCTCCCAAGTACCCTCCAAATTGTATCACATTGGTGTTTAGGGTTTTAATATATGAAATTGAGGAAGGGGGGACACACACATTCATCCTATAAGAGAGTCTATGAAATTTACATACTTACTAATTTACTTTAATACACATACTTGCACAGACATACTTGAGTTTCAGAATAACAACACCAACATTGTTATTAGCCATGTTTACTGAAAACAGTTTAATGCTTTTGTTCAGTTTTTTGTCATTACTACCATATAGTTTTAATTTCTGAAACATTTAAATCGTACTTTTAATACTTTTTTTTTTTTTTGGTACCAGGATTGAACGCAGAGGCACTCTACCACTGCACCACATCCCAGTCCTATTTTTTTGTGTTTTATGTAGAGACAGGGTCTCACTGACTTGCTTAGCGCCGTTGCTGAGGCTGGCTTTGAATTCACGATCCTGCTGTCTCAGCCTCCCAAAGTGCTTAGATTATAGGCGTGTGCCACCGCACCCAGTTTAATAATTCTTAGGATATTCCTTTCTCATTTCTTTTTTTTTTCTAGTTTTCTGGTGGTTGTTTGTTTTTCCATATGGATTTCAAACTAATGTGTGTAGTTCTAGGGAAAATAAAGTTTTTGGTTGTTATTTGTATTACATTATTTTTTCTACCTTTGCACAATATTTATTTGTTGATCCTCCTAGCAATATTTCATTTCTAGGAGGCACTAAATAAAAAAAATCAATCATTATATTGGTGTATTATTCTGATAAAATAGGAGTTTTCTAGTTCTAGGGGAAAATAAATTGTTATTCCTCCTCACAGGACATTGATAAAAACATAATCCAGTTTACTTGCCATCTCTTATGCTTCTGGGATCCCTTGGGGGAGATTCATTTGTCCTGTTTCCTCTGAAAGTTCATTCCCCAAAACAGTGGCAGCACTTCTTTTAGCAGGTCCTAAAATATTACAGCATTGCTATGGCTATATGGCCTGACCTCTATAGCTATCCTGGTAATACGTTCTTCAGACCCTCTATTATGGAGTCAGCTGTTGATACCTTAACAAATAAGGACTGGGCTATCTAATTTCAGTGAAAACTTCTGGATTTAAGGAGTCAATTACCCAAATATATCAATGGTAGCTATGTCTTTATGAGTAGAACACCCCAAACAAAAATTTCTCATGAGTCCTTTTTAAATATACCTAAAAGCCAATGGCATAATTATATTCAAAATATGTTACTCCTGGGCTGGGATTGTGGCTCAGTGGTAGAGTGCCTGCCTCGCATGTGGGAGGCACTGGGTTCGATCCTCAGCACTGCATAAAAAAAAGGAATAAATAAAGGTCAATCAACAACTGAAAAAAAAATTAAAAAAAAACAAAAACAAAATATGTTACTCCTTAATTCAAATCATTGTAGTAGCATTATATTTCATCAAGCTACTTAAATCTTTGACCAGCCAGCAGACTTTGTCTAGTCTCAATAGTAGCATGATGACCAGTCATTGCTAGTTGATTTTTTTTTTTAAATATTTTTTAGTTGTTGATGGACACATCAACAACTTTGTATGTGGTGCTGAGGATCGAACCCAGGGCCTCACGCATGCGAGGCAAGTGCTCTACCGCTGAGCTACAATCCCAGCCCGCTAGTTGATTTTTTGAAGGAAGTATGTGTGGACAAAGAGAAAAAATTCTTTGAAATACTTTAGAATAAAAATTAAAGAGAATATGAGTGACTTAGGGGAAGAGGCACTTTACACCTATTTCTAAAAATAGATTTCATTTTTTAGAGCAGTTTAAGGTTTGTAATAAAATTGAACAGAAGGCACAGAGATTTCCAATATACCTCCTGAGAACTGTATTCCTTTTTTATACATTGATTTTATGGGCGTTGACATATTTTGTGATTAGATTTTTAAAATACTTTTAAAAGTCTGATTGGTTAATGAATATAAAATTTATGTACATTATAATTCACCCTGCTTGGTGGCCAGTTATTAGAATAAAGGCATATGGTTGTGGAACTATCACCACAGTAAAGTTTCAGAATGATTCCAGAGTTTCTTTTTTTTTTTTAATATTTTTTTAGTTGTAGATGGACAATATGGACACAATATCTTTTTTATTTATTTATTTTTATGTGGTGCTGAGGATCGAACCCAGTGCCTCACGCATGCGAGGCAAGCGCTCTACCACTGAGCCACAATCCCAGCCTCCAGAGTTTCTTTATGGTACCAGTGTTTCCTAAGTTAAGTCTACTTTTGAGGTAATAAATGCCTTTTTATCATGTTAATGAAGAAACCATATATTATTTTTTTTAAAAATTTTGGTATTCTTTATTTAGTCCTGGGAATTGAACCCAGGGGCACTTTACCATTTAGCTACATCTCAGCCCTTTTTATTTTTTGAAACAAGGTCTCACTAGGTTGCTTATAACCTCACTAAGTTGTGAGACTGGCTTTGAACTTGTGATCCTCCTGCCTCAGCTTCCAGAGCCACTGGAATTACAGGCATGTGCCACTGCACCTAGCTAGTGTTTTTTAAATATAAAGAATTACTACTGAATTAATGCCAGATGTCTTATGGAAATGATCATAATGATTTTTGTTTTAAAAGTAATTAATATGACAAAATAATTATAGTACATTTCCTAGAATTGAACTACCCCTGCGTTCTAGAATAAGCCAACTTAGTTAAGATAAACTTACTTTCAGTGTGCTATAGGATTTTTTTTTTTGGTACCAGGGATTAAACCCAAGGGTACTTAAACACTGATTCACATCCCCAGCCAGCCCTTTTTATTTTTTATTTTGAGACATGGTCTCACTGGGTTGCTTATAGCCTAAGTTGCTGAGGCTGGCTTTGAACCTACAATCGTAGAAATTTGTTATTTTTTTTTTTGAAGGGGGGTTTATAAGTGATTTTGGCATATAGCTTTTCTTTATTAGGATTTGACTCCATTTTTTTACTCACTTAGAAATAACTTGGAATTTTTTCTTTTTTGGACTAAGTCTTTCACAACTTTCTCAATACTTAGAAAATTACCCTTTATTGACATAGTAGCCCTTTATGATTTTCAAAATATTATCTTTTTTTTTTAGTTATTTGCTAATATCAAGAACTGAAGAGTTTGCAACTTTACCCTGCTTGCAAGCTAACAAGTCTGCCATGGTATCAAGATGCTGGCATAAGACACAGTTATGCTAAGCAACTCAGTGAGACCTTGTCTCTAAATAAAATACAAAGAGGGCTGGATCTCCAGTACCAAAAAAACAAAAACAAAACAAAACAACAACAACAACAACAAAAACACTTCTTTAAGTCTCCAGATGATTCTTTTTTTTTTTTTTTTTTTGCACCAGGGACTGAACTCAGGGGCACTCAACCACTGAGCCCCATCCCCAGCCCTATTTTGTGTTTTATGTAGACAGGGTCTCACTGAGTCACTTAGCACCTCGCCATTGCTGAGGCTGGCTTTGAACTCGCGATTCTCCTGTCTCAGCCTCCCTAAGTGCTGGGATTACAGGCGTGAGCCACCGCGCCTGGCTTCCAGATGATTCTTATCCGCACTTCAATCAGGGCTCCACTGTTTGACTTGTTTCCTTAATTTCTAGCCATATCTCCACTTCTGGAGTCGCTTCTCTTATGTTTCCCTTGCTTTTTGTCAAAATATATGAGAATTCAATCTGTTCCATGATATAAAATTCACTTAGTAGTGATCAGGAATAATAGCAGTATCATGTAGAAGATAGTTCACAGGTAATTTTCCCACTTAAGTAGGGACACATATAGAGATTTAGAAGATTCAGCATGAAAGGGAAAAGCTTTCAACTTGATGCTTTATTGTCAGGAGGCTTTTCCTCTGTTTTAAGAAAATTAATAAGTGTATGAATTCAAGACTTCCTTCCCAGAGGTGTATACTCTCAACCCCGCATGGCCCCTAGCTACCCTCAGGCTGCTTTCTTCCTTACTTTCTTCTTCTTTTAAAAAATAAATAAATAAATATATATACATACATACATATATTCTAGTTGTTGATGGATCTTTATTTTTTTCATTTATTATTTATATGTGGTACTGAGGATCAAACCCAGTGCTTCATGCCAGGCACGCACTCTACCACTAAGCTACAGCCCCAGGCCCCACTTTTTTTTTGTACAGGGAATTTTACCCAGGGATTCTTTACCACTCACTGAGCTATATCCATAGCCCTCTTTTATTTTTGATTTTAAGGCAAGGTCTTGCTAAGTTGCTTAGGGTCTCACTAGCTTGCTGAGGCTGGCCTTGAACTTGCAATCCCCCTGCCTCATCCTCCCAAGTCACTAGGATTATTACATGCATGCTACCACATGCTACCACATGGTACCACACTCAGCAAGTCAGGCTGCATTTTACCCTACTCCTACCTCACTGACTTGAGGCTTTCTCCTCTTCTTTTCTTCTCTCCTTCCTTCCCCATTTCCCTCCCTTCCTCCCTCTTTCCTTTTCCTCTCCTTCCCTCCCTCCCTTCCTTCCTTCCTTTTCTCTCACTATACTGCTCAGGTTGGCCTGGAAGGAGCTGGGACTATAGGCACATACCACAGTGCAAAACTCAGGGCTTTATTTTCACATGCAGTGCTTCAGCACTTGAAATCCAGGGGTTCTGCTTTATTTTTGTGCATTCTATTATTCATAAAGTGAGCTTTGACCATAATGATCTGTCTTTTGGGTTATCCCTTGAGACATGAACTATTTGCTCATATATTCTTCTAATAAAATTATGTAGAGTTGAGTGGTCTCCTCCAATCCATTTTCCCCATAAACTCAGTTACTTCTGGTGCACAGTTTTGTTGAAGATGAGCATGTGTTTGCTTTCTTGTTTTCTTTCAGATTTGGAGTTCAGATACAGGACCAATACTTTATCTCCAGAAAAGGACATTTATGAAATATATTCATTACAGTGGGAGATAATGGAAAGAATTAAAAGCTATACCCTTCAGGACTCCATTTTTAGAAATGATTGGGAGTGTAAAAGCAAGATTGAGGGACAAAAAGAATCACAAGAGGGTTATTTTGAGCAGGTGAAAATTACCTCTGAAAAAACGACCACTTACAAAAAGAATAATTTTCTTACTGAGTATCAGAGAATTCATAATGGAGAAAAATTATATGAATGTAAGGAATGTAGGAAGACCTTCATTCGTCGCTCAACACTTAGTCAACACCTAAGAATTCATACTGGTGAGAAACCTTATAAATGTAAAGAATGTGGACAGGCCTTTAGACAGCGTGCACACCTGATTCGACATCACAAACTTCATACTGGTGAGAAACCCTATGAATGTAAGGAATGTGGGAAGGCCTTTACAGTGCTCCAAGAACTCACTCAACATCAGAGACTTCATACTGGGGAAAAACCTTATGAATGTAAGGAATGTGGAAAGGCCTTCAGAGTACATCAGCAGCTGGCCCGGCATCAGAGAATTCACACTGGTGAGAAACCCTATGAATGTAAGGAGTGTGGGAAGACCTTCAGACAGTGTACACACCTTACTAGACATCAGAGACTTCACACTGCTGAGAAGCTCTATGAATGTAAGGAATGTGGGAAAGCCTTTGTCTGTGGCCCAGACCTTAGAGTACATCAGAAAATTCATTTTGGTGAAAAACCCTATGCATGTAAGGACTGTGGGAAGGCCTTTAGAATATGCCAACAACTTACTGTTCATCAGAGTATTCATACTGGTGAGAAACCCTATGAATGTAAGGAATGTGGAAAGACTTTCAGATTAAGGCAGCAACTTGTTCGACATCAGAGAATTCATACCCGTGAGAAACCCTACGAATGTGTGGAATGTTGGAAGACCTTTAGTAGTTACTCCCAACTTATTTCACATCAGAGCATTCATATTGGTGAGAGACCCTATGAATGTGAAGAATGTGGGAAGGCTTTCAGACTGCTCTCACAGCTTACTCAGCATCAGAGTATTCACACTGGAGAGAAACCATATGAATGTAAGGAATGCAGAAAGCCTTTCAGACTGCTCTCACAACTTACTCAGCATCAGAGTATTCACACTGGAGAGAAACCATATGAATGTAAGGATTGTGGTAAAGCCTTTAGACTTTATTCATTTCTTACTCAACACCAGAGAATTCATACTGGTGAGAAGCCCTACAAATGTAAGGAATGTAAGAAGGCCTTCAGACAGCATTCACACCTTACTCAACATCAGAAGATTCATAATGGAATTTAATACATGAAAGCTTTCAAATGTGCATTTCATTACAAAACACCAGAAAACCCATTTTTGAGAAAATGGTTTCATGCTTACAACTAAATGTAAGGAATTTTATATTACAGAAGGAATACGTTGCATTATGAGCCTTCCATCACCATTCAAACATTGTTTATCTTCAGCAAATTCCTTTGAGAGAATAATTTAATGAATGTAGGAAAATTTTTAGCCTTATCTGTGATCTCAATTTTACCACTTTACTACCATTGTGATATTGGACAAGATACTAAACTTTTGTGCCTCATTTTGCTCATTTTTAAAATGATAATAGTACTTATTTATTGCTGTGTAGTAAACTACTGCAAAACATGGTAGCTTAAAATAATATACATTTGTTATCTCACAGTTTCTATGGATCAGGAATCCAGGCATGACTTAGTTGAGTCCCTGTAGTTGCAAGATTACAAAGCTTCAGCCATGGCTGGGGTTTCATCTGAAGGCTTGACTAAGGAAGGATCCATACCAAGCTAACAATACTTGAATTCATTTTCTTGAAGGCTGTTGCATGGAGATCCTCAGTTTCTAGTTGACAATTGGCTCCAGGCTGACTGCTGTGGTCTCTTCACATTACTGCTTGCTTCATCAAAGTGTGCAGGCCAAGAAGGTGACTTAACAAGATGGAAGTCTATAATAAGATGTACATGATGAATCTTGTTTTATCTAATTGTGGAAGTAACATCCTATCACTTTTGTTACCTTCTATTGATTAGAAGTAAATTACTAGACCAGGCCACACTCAAGAGAACAGGATTATTTGAGAGTGAATACTAGGAGACAGGGACCATTGGGAACCAATTGAGTCAACCTGTCATGGTGTATAATATAGTCATTGTAAGGATTAAGTAGTTAATATGTAGAAGAATAGCCAGTCACATAGCATGTATTCTGTAGATACTGTCTATATTGATATTAACATCATTAGTATTTGTGAATTCTTATGGAAGAGTCTATAGAAGTCATAAATGTAGAAATGCCTATTACATCTCTGCACTTAATATAATGAAAATAATTTATTCTAGGTAAAATCTAGGAGATTATAGTGAATGTCAGAAGTTCTTCATCACTTGAACTGCATCAGAAATTCCATGCTGAAAAGAACTATATGAATTTCATGAATGTAAAGTTGTTAAGAGTACAACTATTGAAAATATTGAACTATTTTCCCATCATATAAAAAAGCAAATGGCTTAGAATCCTTGTCTGACCACAATTCAAGGTTTATCACAAACTTGCAAAAAGATGGCATAAAAAATCCTACCCAGTTGGGAATTTAAATGTGTGTGTATGTGTATGTGTGTGTGTGTATTTGTACAAAAGAAATGGTACAAAAGAAAGTACCATTAAAATCAGTACTTTTTGATGCTCAAATTGCCCCATCTTCAATTAATTTTTCAAATTGGGTGTTTTGCCAGGTGTAGTGGTGCATGCCTCTAATCCCAACAACTTGGAAGGCTGATGCAGGAGGATCATAAGTTTGAGGCCAGCCTCATCAACACAAATTGGTTGTTATTACATGGCCCTACAAGTAGTTGTTATGGCTGTACAGTTTGTCAGCTATGAAAGATGCTAC